>JAOTRH010064702.1:0-18350 GCA_034768845.1 Heliamphora exappendiculata | reverse complement strand
GGGAATAGAGACCGACATAAGACTATTTAAATCTGTCCTCTTAAATTATCATAACATAATAATATTAAAAGATAAGACAATATTTTAGATCTTATTTCTAACAATTACATGCTAAATAGTGGGCCACAAACCTCTTATGGTGTTTATCATTATGGCTACGAATTTAAAAAACATGTCGTGATTATTATTAGGCATTTGCTCGAATCACAATAATTTTATTAATCAAGCATACTAGTCATGGATGGATCATATCACTTTCAATAAAAGTTTTGGTAGCTAAACAGTTGGGCATGTTTAAAACATTAAGCTACATATCGATACTTAAACTGAAACTAAATTAGTTCCAAAGAATCTATCAAATAAAATTTCAATAGAACTTTTCGATAAATGAACATCAAAACCTTGATTACTTCTGGCACTCCTAAGTCTTTGTAATTGTCAACCAAGATTTTTAAGTTGCACAAACCCCATCCATACATGCATATATATATATATATATATATATATATATATAATGCTGCTGGAACAAATAAATGATGATATATCTCACTGATATTTTACAACCTGTTTATATGGTTCACTTGGGCATTACATTAACCACATTCACAAAAACTGGTTAAAAAATCCAAACTCAAATTTTCACTGTTTTCCATGACCAAATAAATGAATAATGAATAAAAACAAAGTTGAAGCTTTAAACCAGTTTTATATAATATTAAAACTACTATTAGAAATATAATGTATGATCTAAAACATTGTAAATTTTACAATATAAGAGTAGATTGACAAGCTTTGGATGACTGCCATCCCTGCCCAATCCAGCCGAGCCATTGAGTATCAAGTATTCATAAATAAATAAATATTGAATAAAAACGGCGGTGCAGCTTTAAAAAAGTTTCGCATGATATTAAAACTACTATTAGAAATATAATGTAAGATCTAAAACATTGTAAGTTCTACAACATAAGATGAGATTGACATGCTTTGAATAACTGCCATCACTGCTCTGCCCAGCCCAGCCCAACCCATTTAGTATTTAAGTATTAACAGGGAAAGAAAACATTAAGGTCCTATGAAGACTTGAAGTTTTAAAACATTGTGAGTTTTACAACATAAGAGTAGATTGACAAGCTTTGAATGACTGCCATCCCTGCCTTGCCCAGCCCGCCCATTCCCCATTGAGTATCAAGTATTCCCCATTGAGTATCAAGTACTCATAAATAAATAAATATTGAATAAAAACAATGGTGAAGCTTTAAAACAGTTTTATATAGTATTAAAACTACTATTAGTAATATAATGTAAGATCTAAAGCATTGTAAGTTCTACAACATAAGATTAGATTGACAAGCATTCGATGACTGCCCTCACTGCTCTGCGCAGCCCTAACCCATTTAGTATTAAGTATTAACAGGGAAAGAAACATTAAGCTCCTATGGAGACTTGAAGTTTGGACTCTAGTTAAAGACTGAGACATCCAAGAGACTATTTCAATCACGGTATTGCAATCTTTATGAAGAAACTAAAGAGTTAGTAGAACGAACCTGTCCAAATATAGAATTTTGTAGAATGTGCACCCCAATAGTATGTGTAATTTTGCCACCAACTTCTCAAAAAAATTATAAATTGTGGATCTAATCTGCATTTTGAAAGTCTAACATGAATTCTAAAACACCAAAATGCAAATTCAAATACTCATATAGATGCGGCATGTCTAGATGGGAAAGGTTAAAAAGAATGTCATAGCATATTTTTGGCGAAACAATTTTCCATAGCATGATGCTTAAATTCTTCAAGCTATGCTAACTGTTCTGAGTATGATAAATTGTAAGCAAATAAACAATTCCCGTCTCATATCCTTTTTGTATTATTTATTAAAATAAATCCACCCCCACCCCCCCCCCCCCCCCAAATTTAAAAAAAAAGAAGAAAAAATCATTTGAGAGGCTAATGCTTCTTTTCTTGAGTTGTTAATCAGAAAGTACAATAATTTTACATCAAGAAACAAGCCACAAATGTCTACATAATCGGACATTTAGAGCGCATTTGAATGCATTCCCCTTATTTGAATGCAACAAGTGGTAAGAAGATTATGCATCCATAGGACATGTTTAATTAACAAGATCAAATATAAGATTAGATAACATATCCCATGGAGTGGCATTCCTCTCGTCTGAATGCAACATATTCCCTTGTTACTAATCCGGTCAAGCGGGGCCGTAGCGTCATGGGATAAATCTAATTTCTTTCCCACATTTTCATTATATGAATTTCCTATTTTTGTGTTGAGATGAGTTATGCTGCGGAGAAACTAATTGAGAAGTAACACTACTAGAGAGGAATATCAACAAAGAGCCTAATTGGTAAACGTGTTTTTTTTTGTTGACTTTTTTAGCCGAAAAGTTAAAAAGTCAAATAAGAAACACAAATCCCTAGGTTACCCTATTCAAAACCCCAACCTATTCAAAAGGAAACTAATAGCCTTCCTTGTCATTTTATTTACTATCAATGTCAATTATATAAAATTATTATAAAATGGTAATATTGTCTAATTTGACTCAAAAGAAAAAAAGAACACCATTTTTTTACGCAAAACAATCAACTTCAAAGAACTAGCTTAAAAGTTAATTTACACAATTTTAAGCACCCGATTAGCAACTAACTTAAAAGTTAACTTTTTTTGCATTTTTAGCTAAAAAGCTAAATTTGGTTCAATTGTTTGGTAACTTAGCTTTTAAGCTAACTTTTTTTCCATTAAAAAAAACTAACTTTTTTGAAATTCTTTGTTTAGATAAAAAGTCAGCTTTTTTGGTAACTTTTTTATCCAAATTGGACAATTTTATCATTTTATATATTTGATATTAGCAATTATATACAGTCAGTAGTGGTAGTAAATAAATTATAAATAATTATTGTATTTTAAAAGTGGTTGGAATTTGAATATAATATTCTAAGCATTACTGTTTTGATTTGACTTTTGGGCTTTTTAACTTTTTTGTTTTTTTGCCAAACGGATAATGTTGGCTTTTTTGCGTTTCTAGCCAAAAAGTCAAAAAGCTAGAGTTGCCAAACAGGCCCTTAATCTAAAATAGCTTTTTGGCTGAATTTGCTTTTAATAGTTATCAATCAGGGTCAAAGTTGATGTTGAAGTAGTTTATCTTCCCAAAAGGAAGCTCGATTCTTTTGTTTATTGGCCCAAATGTAGTAAGTTTTGCTATATGTGTATCTCAAGCATTCTTATACTTTGATGCATCTCATCATCTCCCCAGTGCATGCAAACACAACCCGTATATGTGTATGTATCATTGTGAATATCTGTATAGAGTATTAAACACAATCCATACAAACACGAGCTATTCGGGTTTTAGAATGTGATTTGGACCAGAACAGAATGTAAGAAATGGCACCGAGGTTGCGTTATTACCCATTCTTTCAACAGACATCCCAACTATGTGAAACACTGAAACCTAAACCACCTAATAAGTGACCTAGTTCACCACACGTAAAACATTTGATAATTATTGTGCGAAAACATGGAATCGATTCCTCAACGACGACTTTCACATCAGAGATCAAAATAAAATTACCTCTATGTAGTATACATGCACCAATCAATAGCTAGGGTTTACAAGGGCGAGGCACAAAATTTGGAGAATATGAAAAATTCGATGGGCTTCGTACCCAAAATAATTTACAAAATATTCGGAAATTTGCTGAGGTCAAAATGCTGGAACGGCATTGAAACGACGAATCGACAAGGGGTAAAGGTATCGAGAAGCAAAATGCGAACACCGAAGAGTTGTTGAGAGAAAATGCGTTCCAGAGAGAACGAAATGGGATCGATTATAATGAAAAGAAGAGCATCAAAGAGTTGTTGAGGAGAGAAAAATGCGTACCAGAGAGAGCCGTGATAGGGTAAATTAACGCAGAGCTGATTCCAACCCTTTTCTTCGTCTTCCAATATAAAAAGCGCACACACACACACACACATATATATATATATATATATATGTATGTATGTGTATCTATATCTAGCTAGCTGTTTCCAAATCGGAGATGCTCATCTTTCTCTGTCCGTCTCTCTCTTTGTCTCTTAACATTTTGTTGATTAATAAATCAGAGTGAGTAAACCCGACTCGGAACTCGTCCTCCTACTTTGAATCCTGACAATCCTATTATAATTTCGTCTGGAAAGCTAGGGTTTTGGATGCAACTTGTCATGTGACCTGCGCGTGACATACTAAATGACATTCTCATTCTTTTTGACTTCTTGTTTTTTTCATAAAAAATGGTTTTTTAAGTTATATTTTGTCTGACATCATAAAAAAGACTCAACTTGATTTTTCCATTTCTTTTTTTTTTTTTAAATCTATTAACATCTCAAATAATTTAACTTCATTTAAAGAAAATTATTGTAATATTACCATTTCAAAGAGTCAACTCCACTAGAAAAAAAAAAAGTGTTGTAATCTAAAATATTACAATTTAAAAATAAAAAATAAAAATATATCAAAACTTTAAACCAAAAACTATCACAAACAAATTATCTATAATAATCTATTTTTTTTCTTATTTTTTCTTAAAAAATTTGAAGTAACTTTTTTTATACACCTCAAAGGGTTAATTTATACTTTATCAATGCACTCACTTTGAGTTAATGATAATAAATTGAATTGTTTATTTTATTCTACATAAAAAAATCGTAAATGTAAAATTTTAATTTGGTAATATATTAATATGTGCATATATAAATTGTAGTTTATTTTTAAAATTAATAATTTAAATTTGCAATGAACGGTTTAAATTTAAATAATTTATTTTAAAAATACAATTTATTTATGTATTTGTTAATATTCAATAAAATTAATTTTTTTATATGAATAATATTTCATGTGATACCTAATAAATGGACAATTTAAATTATTGTAAGACTAAAATAAATTTACAAAATAAAATCTTGATAACTCTTGACTAAATGAGGAATATATATATATATATATATATTCAATCAAATTAATTTTTAGAGTGAGTGGAGAGAGGGAGAGAGGGGAAAGAGATTGGGTGAGGCAGATACGACTGAAGTCACTTGAATGGCAGTAAAGGATGATAATGGAATTAGGTTTTGTGGTGTTTTAATTAAGCTGTTGGATTTTGGGTCAGATTTGGACCCAAAAACGGTTGTTTATAGCTGCCTTGCTCACACCTTTTAAATGTGATTTTTCATTGGGTGGTACTGGTTACCTTTCAATGATGACTAATAAGTTGGTATAAATATACCTTATAAATCATTTTTTTTTTAAGTCTGACCTATAAAAATATCCAATAAGAGACGGCAAAAGTAATTATTCGGTGCTCTCAGAATACCACGTGACAAATTCACGTGGTATTTTTCACCCTATGAATAGTGATAAATTTTACAGTAAAAATATAATGACTCATTTTGTTGAGTAATTTATAAAGAGTGACTCATATTGTTTAGATTACAATTATTTATTTATCGAGAATATTACGTGACAATGCCTATATAGTACTCCAAGAGTACCTAATAATTTTGTATTATTAGAATACAACGAGGGTGCGTGCAAAGGTTTTTTTCTCTATGAATTAAATTGTTGTTCGATTTGAAGTGCACATTATCCATTCTTCAATAAATTGCTCTAAAGAAAAGCATAGACGTTCATATTATCATGAATTGCTTGTGCATGTTTGTTTACGTAAACTCTTACATAAACTGATTGCAAGATCGTTTTCGTAAAATAGGTCATTAAATTCTATTCGACGAATATATGCAGAATGTGATTGTTTTCGTAAAGTAGATTGTCAAATTTTATTCGAGGAATATATGCACAATGGAACACCGTATATGTTAATTTAAACTTAGTTTTTTCCAACTCGACATACAATAAAACATAACACATAATACTAATAATCTCATTTTAATTAATTTCAGTTTGAAAAGACTATTTATCCCATAAATTAGACTCAGCAAACAAAGGGAGCTTTGATGCCTTCTCTCCATAGTCCAAAATCCAAAGTCCATTCTCCGTGTAAACGCATCACAACCTAACAGAATTTGATTACAATCTAATCGGGTCATGTTTGTTGCGTCAATCCAACTGGACCAATGGATGGGCTTGAATTGGACTTGTGCTGGAGAGGAACTTTACTTACCATCCATGCTTAATTATACACTTTGGACCATTGGATAGTAAATGAGATTATTTATTTATACCATTTTTGGTTAAGATAGAATAAAATACAAGATAAAAGTTTTAAAAACTATTTTTAAATGTAGGATAAAGAAGAAAAATAATTCAGATGGAGGGACAAATAATCTTAGGGGGAGATAATTAAATATTTTCACGAATATCGATATCGCATATGGGAGATAAATAAATAGTCCAATCCTGTTAATAATAAGCAAATATGGTATATTTCGTCAATGGTTTAAAAAATTAGAAGGTTTCATACAATAGACATTGAGAAAGATGCAACTAAAGGGGTTAGATATATACGAGAAAGGAGGATGGATTCCCATTTGTTTTTTCTTCCTCTCTTTTTTTCTTTCTTTTGTCCATCCATTAAAAAGTAGGGAAAGGAGAATTCTACACATGATAGTTAGTGTGAAATCCCATATATTGTTTTGTTTTTCTTTTTGGTTGCAGGTTTTGATTTTGTGATCAATGGAAATTGTGTTTTAATTATGTTCTTATTTTTTCATTTACCTATCAAATCATCATTATTCCCCAGTTAAAATAAAACTTTTCCAATTTTGAAACCCTCGAATGTGAATGCCTCAAATGATTATTTTTTTAAAATTAGCCAACATTCTCCCTTTTTTAGGGGGTTTTTTTTTACCTTATCTTGCATGAAAAGCTCATCAATTAAACATGGGATGCTTGAATTGTTGCGTGCCATCATAGTTATCATTGTTCTCTCAAAAGGCAGCTTGTTTTTGTCAACCATTGTATATACTAATTGCTACCCACGTTCATCTTTGCTCCCTCAATCTACTCCACACAATTTCCTCACATTCTAAAACCACAAAACACTAGTTTCCTTTGCCCACTTCATGTCTGTGACCAATTTTGAGGTATTATGCATAACACTAGAAATTTAATTGGCCGAGCCAAAGATACAAAATTTGACGGTAGTGGAGTGGTAATGGTGTGCAAGGACAATTTATGGTAGCACAATGATGATATATATACAGAGAGAAAATGGGAGAGGAAGAGAGACAGATGAATGAATTTACTTAATTTAGAGGAAGAGAGAAATTTAAAAGAAGTTTGTTTAAATGAGAGCTAAAAATTTAAAATACATTTGTCAAAGCGCGAATAGAGAGTGGGGATATGAGAATGAATGAATGGAGTTAAAAATATTAAAATTAATCTCATTTTATATATGTAGTAAACCACGTTTCGATCAAGATTAAATCTATTTATCAAATCATTTTTTTTTTAATTTGATCGAAGTTTGAATTAATCTCAACTGCTATTTTTAAAATGTATTAATTAAGAAGAGAGAAAAATAATAATTTTCAAAAAGTAATATTCCAACACTAAAATCAAACATTGAATTAATTAATCTCAGCTTGCTGTTTTCAAAATATATAGAAGAAAGGAAATTTATTTCAAAAAGTACCAACTATCTTATTATATAATTTTTTAAGATATTCTTTTCACACTTATTATTGTTTTATTATACATAGTCCTCAGCACTCATTAGACGGAACGTGATTGGTTGGAAATGATTGGTTGACCACCTCATTCTAGCTTAGTTTTGACATATCGTCCTCGTGGTTTATCGGACCATACTTGCAACAACCCATAAACCCAAGCATGTATATATTTGATAAATCTCATAAGTCAGTCCATGTTATTAATTAGTTTAAGTTGGCTTGGACATTTTGAAATATTAAAGAAATAATTTAAAAATTAGTGTTATTGTTCTCTTTTTTTTTTTTGAGTAACAAAAAATCTAAATTGAATTCAAAATAAATGCATGGTTCAATAAACTAATTTTTAAGCTAGTATTTTTAAAGTTAGTTAATTGAGTAAAATGATAACTTTTTCTTCTTTTTTTTTTTTACATTTTTAGCCGAAAAACTAGATTGAGTCCCAAATACGTTGTTTGATAAATTAGCTTTTAAACTAATTTTTTAAAATTTGTTGATTGGGTAAAAAATTAATTTTTTTTACTTTTTGTTCAAATTTAAAAACATTGCCCTTCTATATAATTGACTATAATATTATACATAGTTGTTATTAATATTAAATAAGTAATCAACCAACCATATTAATGTGTATCTGAATAATGTAGAAAATAATTGAATAGAATATTTTATGAATTAACGTTTTAAATTTAACTTTTAAAATTTATTACCAAACGGGTTATGTTGATTATTTTGGTCTTTAATTAAAACTAAAAAAATTGGATTACCAATTAAACCCTAAAACTTTTAAATGTACTACTAGTCTTATAAGGAACTTAATTAAGTTGTTGTGATAAGTATATTTTAATAGAAGGATCTATGGCAGAGAGATGGAGGGATTAAGTAGGAAGTTTGATTAGATGGCACAGCTTAAACTTCATCTGGATCATCATAGTATGCTGCATCTTGCTCTATTTGGATGGAATAGGCTATAATTAAACCAAATGATGATTTTTTTTTTTTTTTTTTTGGGTAGGAAGATGAAAGAGTGAAAAAGGAAAGATGAAAGAGAGTGGATCAAAAAAACTAAAAGGCAAGATAAAAGAGTAATCTCATAGAAAAAGAATATTTGTACAAAACTTTTTAACACAGTCTTTTGTGGTTCATTTATATCTAGATTTGGAATTGGGTTTTGCCCTGCGAAAAGAACAAGATTACCTTGCTCTCACGCGTTCACGACAAAAGGGGTGTGTGTGTGTGAAGGCTTATTGGTTTGTTGTTGTACCATACCAAAATAAATATTTAAAATTTTAAAATTAACTACTATTTTGTATAATAACAGTTGAGTTCAGGTATTGTTACAACGGGGACAAATATGCTAAGTTATTATATTATCATATTAATATATAAAATTAATTTGAAATAGAATTTGATTGAGATTATAAAATATGATTGATTTGAATAAAATAAAATAATAAAAACTATTCTAAATCTAAAAGATAATCAAAATTTCTAAAGTTTGAATCGGCTATAGCTAGTATTTTAATTTTATTCAGATTCTATTTCATTCATTCGATTTGATTCAATTCAATCCAGTCACTATTACAAAATTGGCACTGATTAATAAAAAGATGAGGTCGAATCTAAACCCAGCATATCTTATCTTAGGCGTGGTACGCATTGTCTGAGTGATCCCAGCACGACTCGTTCTATCCGAGCGTAAGATATCTCACGTTTAGATAAAAACAAGAACATATAACAATTACATGACCTCAATATTACAATCACAGAAATTAAATAATCAAATTAAAAAACCATTGATCAAACATCAATGTCTCAAAATCATACAACGAACTAAATCCAAATAGAAAAGAAATATAAATCTAAACTAATCCTAAAATACTAATTAGAGATTCATCATCCTTTAAGAAGAAGAAGATAACCCAATCATGTTTTGGCTCGAATCCATGAAGCGTTAAAAAAAAATAGTTCCTGAGTCTCCGTCTTCGTCTTTTTGTCACTTTTCGAGCCTCTACGCTTACCTCTTGATGAGTCTTCAATCTTATTTTTGAAGATTTAGAAGTAATTTAATAATTTCCTCAAGCCTTGTATCTATAAAAATGATTCACGCAATTTGTTTCAGTGTTTCACTGTACACATCATCACTTCGCTATCACCAGCGTTCATTACCCTTTTGACAGCCCAACGCCGCTAATGAACAGCTTCGATCGCTGATAAATTACTCCGGCGTATTCAAACCGTAGAATTATCTTTTATTAGACTTTATTAACAAAATAATTTTTTTTGGGGGACTGTGGCTCCCTATTGATGTGAAGCATAATTTTAGTTTAATAATTAGTTTTAATAATAATAACAATAATAATAATAATAATAATGCTAATAAAGTTTTATTAATTGGATCTTTCATGAACTAAGTTAAGTATATTAAGATTTTTAAAATAAGATTTTAAGATTAAAAATAATATTTTATGAAAAATGTGGATTTTTAGGAATAAGGTTGAAATAAACGTTTTGTTTTGTTAAAAATATTATAAATTTTCTGAAATTTTATAAAAAAATAAGAGTTAAGTTAAAAGATTAAATATTGTTAATGGAAATTATATTTAACTAAGCTAATTAATTAAATTAGTTGACATAAATTAAACAGTATTAGTGAAAATAAATATATTTAGAATATCCTAAATAAAAGTTTTTTCTAACTCAGAAAATGTTTTAAATATCTTACAGCTGATGAGTTTTTATTTTAAGATTTATTTTTAGGAAAAATATTTTTAAATTAAAACCTATTTTACAAAAAAATTTATCTTTTAGAAAAATATTAAATAAAACCTAAATAAAAATTATAAAAAATACAAAATAGTGACCAAAGTTCCATTTGTTTATTGCATGTAGATCAGAAATTACACAGATAAACAAATTGAGTAGTTGGCTCTGTTGCATCCAGGTGAGTCATTTGATATTTAAGTTAATTTTAGTTTCATATTAATGCTTGATATGGAATTGGCGGAATTGTAAGAATGATTGTTTAAACGGCATTTTGTCCGCTGGGGGACGATAAGCGTACCAGTGAGACGAGGTAAATAGAGTAGAGCCATGGTCAGATGGTTAAAGAAATGGTCATATTCACTATGTATTTTGTAAGGTCGCTCCCTACTAATTACTGGTTGAACCGTTAAATAAAAATTATTATGAAATGAAGAAACGGTCAATAACTCAGATATTAATGAATTCACACTAGTTTTGCTAATGGACGTACTTTTAACATATCCGGTGACGCTTTAAAGGAAAGATTTTGCTTGAATATGCTTATGTCTTGCCTGAGAACACTTGCATGCACAACTAGCAAGCTGTGGAGATTTTTAGAATAAGATCTAGGTTTGAATTAGAGAAATAATTACTCTTAAAACTTCGTTCTTTACAAAAACTTACCATCAACTAGACATAAAAGACATAATAACTGTATATGGTGAATATAACTGAATGTGTGATAGAAAGAGTTTTCTATTTTTTCATGAAATTGAAATATTTTTTCAAAAAAAAATTTGCTTTTTATTCACCATGATGCTTGCTCGATTGTTCAAATGTCTCAAAGTGTGCAAGGAGAATTTTGTTATAAATAGTAAAGTTGAAAATTGATACCACTTTTAACTTTCAAATACGTGTTTTCCTGATCGATTCCCCTTTAGCTTTTATGCAAGAGAAGCAATGCATCTCCACAAGAATACTCTCATCCATATAGAAATGAGATATCGCACGAGCAAACAACAAAAGGTCATCTTAGTCGCTCAGTATTGCACTCCACTCTAATAGTGCTTAAAGGCAATAATCACCTATGTGCTTAATAAATATTTCTCTATCCCTTTCTTTTTTTTCTTCTTTTTTTCTTTTCTCTTTTTTATTTTATTTTTGTTGTTGCATAAGGATGAGGTTGGGGTGTTGCGTGTGTGTGGAAAAAGATACTAAAATTTTATCATTTTAGGACAGATCCAAGATGCACATATATTTACCTTCTATTATAATCCAAAAATTACGATTTATGTGCTTTTAACATGCATCTGTGCAAGTTTTTAATTAGTCTTGTAGTTGTCTAGTTCTTTTTTACTTCAAATTGAACTTTCTCTATAGAGATCTAAAAGTGAAATTAAAAATTTGAGACTAAAAAGCAAAAATGATAATAATAAATTGTCTCAAAGAGTAGCTAGGAAGGCGGATAATTCACCTGGCCCAACTTTTACATGAAGCACAAAAATATTTTCGAGATTCAAGATGAAGCCTATGTTTTGGGTACAAAAGTGGCGACAAAAGTTAGTTTTTTGTACTCTTGCGCTAATACTAATTAGGTCATGGTAAAGATGAGCAACATATCCGTGCTCCTCCAAAAGTAATTTTATTCAAAGCTCACCCATTCGTGTTTCTTTTGTCCTGATTTTTCACTTCAACCTGCAAAAAGTAACCACTAAATAAGAATATTATAATACTGAGTTGAAAGTAGCCTAGCTTTATACCATTAAAAAAAATTTGAAATCAAATTACCAAAATGTGGTGTTCATCAGAAAAGTTTTATATTGATAAATTCCCTACTTTCTCACGAAGGAACGTGAGAAATTCAACCGTCATAAGTAAGATTCTTAATCAAACACAATACTTTTCCTCTTTAGTGGAGATGTTTTAATTGAACTCTAAGCCCCATGTCATGTACCTAAATAAACTCCCTAAACACACACCATACCTAAAGTTGACTATCTCTACCACAAATTTCTAATAAAAATAATGAGTTCAAAATTTGAGTATAAATGACTAGCAAACGAAAGACTTGAAGTTATCCTACACTTGTCCAATGAAATTACCGTTATAATATGCCAACTTAATGAATTGTTATCGTACTGATTGAAATGTCAAGGAATAAAATATGAATAAATCTTTTACCTGTGGTGGAATGAAATTTACAAAACCGAATGAATCATTAAAATGGTCTCAGAACACTCCCTCAATTTGGTATTCTTCCAAAAATTTTGTACATAAGTTGAATTCGATGTGGCAGTGGTATTTTTTGAAATAATAGCCCGTCTTAATGTTTTTTTTTGTTTATAAAATGAAAAATAAATAAAACAAAAACAAAACAAAAATCTGCCACATCATTATGTACAAAATCAAGTTTTGGGTATGAACACTTAATGACATGAAGTTGTTTGATTAACCGGGTCAATTAATTAAGATGGGTCATCGGCTCAAATTTTTACCTAAACATCACGTCTTATGAATGAAGAATTTCATGCAATAAAAATAATAAAAATAGTATCTATGAATATCCACTCAACACCCAAACCAACAGTAGTTGTGAGAAGATTATAGATAGAGATATTAGAAATTGAGAACAATCATCCGAGTGAGAAAACTATGATTGAAAAAATAAAAAACCCAATATCAAACCAAGACTACAGCCCAAACTATACTTTACATAAACCATGTTTCCACTAATGGAATATCCCATTCTTCCGCTTACGGAATTTGCTTCTTCTTCTTCTTCCTCCCCTTTTTCTCCTCCTCACCATCATTGTTGTTAGTGCCCCTATTTTTGTTGCTGCTGCTGCTGTTGGTTGAAGTTGGGTTCCCATCCTTGCTTACATCTTTTGTCACGCCTTTTTTGAGATGGAAACCTTACAATTGCAATAAATATATACATATACATAATAAATATATATGTACATATGAGTTTCAAGAGAAAAAATAATCTCAATAGTAAATGCGGTGAAATACATGAATCTACAGAAGGTGCAATTTGAGTTTTTAAAAAGAAAAGGGACACCTCGACCAATGTCACTGTTGTCATTCTCATTAAAAACTTAGGGACATGTCTATTCAATCATCAAACTTTAAAAAGGCAGAACATAGTAGCTGAGGAAGGTAACTGTTTCCAAATATTTTGATCTAGCACATTCCTCAATTGTATCCATACTTGCAATACAAAAATTCAGTAAAAACAATCACTAACAATAAGAAGTACAATATTCTTCAAATATGAAGAAATATCATTTTTTGGATAATGAACTAAAAGGAGAGATCTTACATTGAAAAAGTCACATCCGTTAGGCAACCTAAGCTACATGGTTACTTCTTTATTGGTCCAAGATGGGTCATAAACACAACAACTATTAGAAGCAATGAAGCTTTCTTTTTTGATCGGCAAATATTTACACACTTCCACACCATAATCTCTGCAAAATTTGAACTCTGCACCTCCCATTTAGGAATTTGAGGGCAATACCATTGGCCCAAAAGGGCTCTCAGTACAATGAAATATATATCAAATGACTAAAGTATGTATTTTGCAAAATTCCATACCAAATTAGAAACGGTGATAGCACACTAAATTTGATAGTAATAATACAACAATCCATACTAATATATAAAAAGGAGAAGGCAATTTGGTGTGAACCCAAATATTGTCGGTGTCAATTTCCTCTACTCACAATTTTCTCAATTAAAACCATTTTTCTCAAAGTTGAATATCACCCCAATTCAATAACTATAAGAAGAAATTTGTCCAACTCCCAAACCCACTACCACTGATATGCACAAGTATCTGCTTCAAAATTCAATTCTACATAAATCGCTTCAGCTTTGTTTTCCTCATTGTACAATCCCTTCAATTCACTTTACTGCATCTCTCTCTCTCCCTCTCTCTCTCTCTCTCTGTGCACCGAAAAAAAAAAAAGACTCCATCTCTCATCTCTTCTTGCTCACTTCTCATTATGTCACAAAGCAAAAGAATGTATGTAGAATGCACAAAACACAACAAAGTGTCGTGGCTTCCTCATGTGAAACCCAATCTGCCAACAGAGCAGCGCATCAATCAGCTCTTTCCAGTTACATCCCACCACGTAAACATTCATTCCCCTTCTACGCATTAGTAGGTCTTTGTTTGTAGGATTTCTTCAACTATGCTGGGTGTAAGCAATTATTAAATTGTCTATTAAAGACGGAATGAGGCAAACGAGTTTCTAATGCCCAAAAAATATTACTACAAAAAATCAAAGTACTTTAAACTTAAAGAATTAGTGCCTCTTGACGGTGAAAAACCACACTTATTTAACTTTGCTTCCGGTGTTATTCAGTATATTGTTCCCCAAAGAATGGACTTCATATTTAACTTTGCTTCCAATGTTATCGAGTATATTGTTCCCCAAAGAATGGACGGGAAAAAAATTCTCTCTGACATTAATAGGGTATGAAAGCAGTTACTAGTACAATACGGGTACATCGATACGCCAAACCCTAAGAAAATTGGGTACGAGTATGGGTAGGGTACAGGTATGGGCAGGGTACGTCCGCAAAAAAAAAAACTATTTTTATAAATTTGGAGAAATGCATTGTATGTTAGGATCGAAAAGCTAAAATACACAAATTAGTTTAATGAATTAGTCAATTAATGACAAAAGTAAGGTACAAAGTAGATGTAGATGTAGATGTATTAAATAAAATACAAATCAAAGCTTAATTTGAGAGTATACTAAGTATAAACAAAAAAAGTCTTATAAAGCTACATTAATATTTGCATGAAAGTAAATACTATTATGGGTGGAGTACAGCTTAAGAATTTACTGGATATATTTTTGAAGTATGACAAAAATTAAGGAAAAAAATATAACTACGTGTTTTGCATTCCCGGTACGTATGCAAAAGTACTATACAAAGTACTGGTACCCAATATGAACCCAGTATAGGTACGACATACTTTTTGAAGTACCCATGCTTCGTAACTTTCCACAGGTCCCACGATTTACGTATTCTTAAATTGAATTATTGAACGGAGATAAATTTATCTAAAATAAATTTATCTAAGATACTATACATAAAAGTAGAAGGAACCCAGAACCCCTTTTGGTGTCTGTCGGTATTTTGAGGCAATGTATTTTTTCCACAAAAATTTTCTTCTAAAAACTACTCCATTCAAGTGCTCGAATAGTTTGGGTATGCAGCCATGAAACACCAGGTTTAGTAAAATTTGAGAAACAATGTACATTCTAAGACTTTAAAAAAAAAAAAAAAAGGTATTAGCACTTGTACAAGCAAAATACCACGTTCAATGATAGGCTACTTTTTTTTTTTTTTTGTTTAAACAATAGGCTACTTTGACAAACAAAAAAAAAACAAAAAAAAGTTTAACAGGCACGGGCCACGACTAACCAATCATCAATCATCAATCATCAAGTACTCAGACCCCATAGTGATTGAGGAAGGTAATTGTTTATAAATGGGTTAATGGTAACTGTTTCCCAATACGTTTATCTAACACCATCACCCGATTGTATATGTAGTAGCAACACAAAAGTTCAGCAAAATCAATTATTAACAGTAAGTATAATAGTTTATATACAATTACATTGCTCAATCATGTATTCCAAATACTCTTTCTCCAAAATTTGGTATAAAAAATTAGGTACGTTAAATGTAGAGAATTTGATAGCAGTAGAACAAGGGAAAAAACTGAAAAGCCATAATAAATAACATGACAACAACGTGAGAAGTAAAACACACAATTCAAAACAGGTATGCACATTAGGAAAAGTTCAACTTGAGCAGTTTTTCAACATTATCATCATCGTCATCGTCATCTCGACTTGAGAAAATTAAAAGTAAAGAGAACTTACATTGGCAAGCAGTCAAAAAGGAGTGCGCCCATAACATGGTAATGCGAGACAGACAAAGGATCTGTCACAAAATCAACTTGGCCCGTGCTGGCATTTTCTTGTTTAGACATCTTTAGTTTGGAGAAATGAATTTCAAGCTCTCCACTTGTCATGCAGTAAGTATCCGCCCAAAGCACGCCTAACTTAGAGTTTTCCGGTGAGACCAAGAATGCAATTGGAACAAAGAAATCATCAATAGGTGGGGGTATGCAACAGTTGTCCAACCCTTGCACCTTCTGAGGGAAATTTTCAGGTTTAGAAACGTCCAGACCAAACAAGAATCCTGGATGAGCGTAATCCAATCAATACAGAACCCCATCTATAGATGCCGATGTCATTGGAATCTCAAAAAAGTCTACAGATGATTCGAAATAAGTCCCTACCGAATCAGATTCAATATCAAAAGTGTATAGGACTTCATCACCAAGCATATGGAACAGAATTCTCTTGTTGTCCAAAAGCACATGCCCAGTTACCAAACCAGGCTTTATCCTTGCAGGCAGCAATTCACGCCAACCCTTGTGGTCCTCAAACACTTCAGCCCACGAATGCACATCCAAATCATTAAAGTGTTCAAAATATCTTCCTCCCAAGGCGAACATTTTACAGTCGACGGTGACAGTGCGAGGTTTCAATCTTGGTTCCTTCATTGAAGAGCTTTTCTTCCAGCAACGTATGGGACTATCAGTCTCTATATAATACACATCGTGATTAGGGTCTGTGTGGAAGTGAATGTGGTTTTCAATAATGTTTAAACCACCGAGAACATATATGGTGGAGCCCACGACGCCGCAGCCAAAATAAAACAGTCGATTTGGAATTCGGGGGAAAGTCAGGAAGAGAAGTATGTCCTTCGGCATCTTCGAGTTACCCTTGATTACGTACCATTCGTCCCCATAGAATGTTGAAATACGAAAGTATATTGATGGATCTCGAATAGCAGCATCCCTCTCAGCCATGATGGCCATGTACGTCTTTATCGTCAAATTGTGCTCCTTTACTGAAAGAAACAATCGGTTAAAATGGAGCCACATTACCATTGCTCTCAGCCATACAGTCATTCTAAGTTCAGAAAAGCCCTTCTCAATGAATATTGTCCATGCCAACTATAAGAAGTTTGTCACCATCCTAGGTTTTCATTAGCCTGTTGATGTCATTACCCACCATAAAGTGTAATGTGAAACCCATTGTGAGTATTACTAGAGATCAACCTACTTTTCTATTTGAAAGAACATAATTTTCCAATTATTGGTTTGTAAAGCATAAACTGTCGTGCAAACTTAAATAAGTTTCAGTTATCAAGCATGGAGGTTCGTACCATCAGCAGGTAAAGGGCAACGCTAGAAATCCATCCTAAGGCAGGGCTGTTTCAGCAATAATGAAACAACAAATCTGAAAGCAAGACAAGGACTGAAACTCCCCAAAATACAAAAATAATAATTCTTTTAATACTGCAACTCAAAGAAAAACAGAGATTAATCAATTGTCTAAGTATCTGCTGAGATGCACCAATTTGGTATTATTTTTGTTGCTAGAAACATGTTTGGTATCACACAGTAAGAAATGCTGGATGGTACAATCAGCAGGTAAAGTCTAGCTCTAGAAATCCATTGCCAGATATGCTATTGGTTGGCTAGCAAATAAATTGAGTAAAAGGTTGCAACAGATATTCAAACAAGGCCCAATGGGCCAGTTCTAATGCCATTTTAAATAAGAAAATATGAAAATGGAAGGTAGAGAGTAGATATACAAGGTTTACATGGTTCGGCCAAGATATCTATGTCTACAGAAGAAAATTAATAGTTCTCACAGAAAACAATCATATATCTATAAACTAATTGAAACAGATATAAGAGGGGGAGGGCAGCAACCCAATGCATGAGGCTCCTACACTGTCAGATATGAGAAGGGAATAGAGACCGACATAAGACTATTTAAATCTGTCCTCTTAAATTATCATAACATAATAATATTAAAAGATAAGA
>JAOTRH010064691.1:0-18351 GCA_034768845.1 Heliamphora exappendiculata | reverse complement strand
TAATTTTGCTACGCTTTCTTCAGTAAAGCTGATACCGTATTTCTTCCTCTCTCTTTTTTTCTTTCTATGAAAGTTCTTGAAAATTTTTATTTATTTATTCTATTATTAATTTTGCGCTAAAGTTATTCTATAGGATCTTAGATTTTCATGGTTAAATCTTATTTGTAAGTGTTTGAGAGGGATTAAGTTGGTTTATTAGAACTCTAAGGTGTTACATCACTTTTTACCATCGTTGAACATTGAAGCTTCTTTTTAGGATTTTCTAATTCCTCTCCTACAAGCCATAAAGATGGGGGTTTTTATTTATTTTTGGCTTACAAACGAAATATATAATTGTGGTTAATATTTTCATGATTGTTAAATTGGTGTTTTTGCATGAAATTGAATTAGTTAGACTTGAATTTCTCAAAATTGAATAAATAAACTGAATTTCTTATTTTAAATTGTATTGTTAGATTTTTTTAAATGATTGGTAACTAATTAATTGTATTAAGCTTTGAAAAATTTAAGTTAACTTTGTTATTTATTTATTTATTTTTTAAAATATTATCGTAAGTTGAATTATGCTTTTAACATTCCATGCCTTAGACTTTAATTATTATTATTTTTATGCCATGATTACTTGAAATATTTACAAATATGTGCAATTCATAATGTCATTTTTTATTGAAATATGTAGTTAGATGCAAAAAGTTTAAATTGGTCATTATGAATATCGTGAATTGGTAAAATAGTTAATTTTTTTTGTTCAAGTTATAAAACAGTTAATGAAAAGTGAAAGGATTTTCAGAATGGTCATGAGAAATTGTGGTTAACGCCTAAATAGTGAGTTATACGATTTGATTTACAAGTTCTAGACTTGCTGCACAGGTAGATTCCTGTACCCAAGAAGTTAGTGCTTCGAAATAGGATATCACAACTCACTAGTATAATGGAGTGCCTAGGTGGGTTAGGTGACGGGTGCACTGCCATTAGGGCACACAGGTCTACTAGTAAGGGATGACTTGTCTACTCTCTTAGACGTGCCATACTTCTCATGAGCGGTTAACTTTGGATTGATTGAAAACCTAATAGAATAAGAAGAAAAATTATTAAAGATTTGTGGATCTAATGAAATAGGCATTATGTACTTTTATTTTATTTTATTTTTTGTTCAGTTGGCATAAAATTCATCCATCTCTTTCATACATATTTTTGTTGGTTACCGATAAACTTTAACTTATCTGGTTTGTTCATGTGCTTGTGCATTTCATGTCCTGTTGTATCTCATGATTAACTGTACATTTGGAGTTTTTTTATGTAATTCTTTGAATATTAATTATGCAATTACAGTAGTAGTTTAATGACTACTTGTTCAATTTTTTTGGTAAAGGCTACTAGGGCAAAATTTTATTTTATTTTTAAATTTTTTTTTTTGTAGTGATAGTTTGGATAAAAGTACTTAGAAGGATTTATCTTGATATTTCGATACTTGATTTATGTTATTGATTTGAATTGGATGTTTTGAATATATACATGAGAAGATGGGATAGATGATCTATGATTTAGTATTGAGTTATGATTTTGTTATTGAGATTCAGGCTTAGCATGTGAATATAATGTTACTTGTATTTATTCACTACTAGAAAATTAGTCTTTTGCGACCAATGTATTAGCGACGATGTATTTACCATTATAATAACACTTTAGCGACGGCTAGTATTGCCCGTCGTAGCCAGTTTTTTTTTGCGACCAAACTATAGCGGTGGCGCAATTTCCGTCGCAAAAAAAGCATTATTTGCCACCAGAAAACCCGCCGTCGCAAAAAGTATTATTTTGCGACAAATGATTTGCGATGGCATTTAGCTTGTCGCAATAGGGATAGTAGTTGCGACCAAGTAGTTTGCCGTCGCAAATTGTTGTTTGTTTTTGCGACGGGTATCACAGTTTTTGCGACGGGAATTGCAAATTGTAGTTTGTTGTCACAAAAAGGAAAAAATCATTTTTGCACTTTTCATGCATGACTTATTAATTTAGTTATTTACTTTTACGAACATGGTCCCTTTACTTTTAAATTTAATGGAAAAAAAATATCTTAATAGTAAAAAGCTTATTTTTTATTTTAATATTATTTTCTCACATTACAATAAAATAAAAATTAAAACTAATTTATTTTTTTCTCAACCCAAATCTATTCTTAATATAAGAAATATAAATATTTACTTTATATTTGAAATGAAATTAACTTGAATAGAACAAAGTTCAAAATAATAATAAAATATATTGCAAAATATAAAATATTTATTTTCATTTTTTATCAGTCTAATTAATTTAGCTATTTATTTTTAAAAACATAGTCCTTGTACTTTTAGATTTAATAGAGAAAAATATCTTGATAGTAAAAAGTTTGTTTTTGGTTTTAATATTATTTTCTCGCATTACAATGAAATAAAAATTGAACTAATTTTTTTCTCATCTCAAATCTATTCTCAAATGTAAGAAATTATATAAATATTTACTTTATATTTGAAATGAAACTAACTTGATTAGAAAAAATCTAAAAAATTAAATAAGTTTCATTATTTCATCTTTTTGAACTTTGTTTTCATTATTTGGACACAAATTAATTAAATTGTACGTTTTTCAATTTCTTTCTTCAAGACGAGCCGAATTTTTTTAAAAAAAATATTAAATTCATCGTATTTATCCCAAACTCTCCTGCTCTAAAAACATATATATATATATATATATATATTTGAAAATAAAAAACAAAAAAGGAAAGAAAAAGTATAAGCCGATAAGTTTTTTTTTTAACTTATGGTCCTAATTTTTAAATTCCATTTTAGCATATACCAAATATATCATTCATTGCAAAATCCTTACTCGGCTCTTGTCATTGACCTTTGCCGTCAATCATCACCATCGACCGCTACCTTGCAAAACCCTAACATTTTTTTGTTTACAACCTCTCTACTATGTCAAAATCTTCTTATCGTCCATGTGTAGCCTACAAAATTTGACTCGAAGCTCTTTCACTTCTCGTACTAAGATATCAATAAATCGAATTCGTGAAGCGATAGGGTTAACATCTTCTCGATTGTTAATTTCACCGATAATGTTTTCCACTCAATAAGAGAATGAGACTTTGATTGTTACACCAAAAATTTCTTAATGTATATTTTTAGTAAAATAAAAAAAAATCAATTAAAAAAGTAAAAATTTCTCGATTTAAGAATATATTAGGTATAATAATATAAAATAAGACACTCTTTTAAAAAAAATTTGAGATGAGACTAATTTTTCTAAAATTCTTACACATACGACTCTTATTTAAAAATTCATGAATTCAATATTAAAATAAATTTAGTAATTTAAAAAAAAACAATCTCTATTTATTAAACTAAATACTTAATTAATGAATAAAATCAAAATTACATCGTTTAATTTTAACATGTATTATTTCCCGCCCAAATTAATATCATTTTTCGCCCAAATTAAACCTTAGCCATCCCTTGGTATTCTTTCTAATCAGTAGGTAGACCATATCACGCATAGCAGCCCCTTTGAACTCAGAGGAAATACCCTAGCCGCCCCTTGCTTTGCTCCTCAGGCCACGCCACCATCGGCCACCATCGGCCACCTCAGGCCACGCCACCGTCGGCCTCCTCACGCTACCGCCGGCCTCCTCAACGCCACTGCCAGCCTTCTTCTCGATCTCAATCGTTACAGCCATGCAAACAGTGACCTCCTCTGCAACTATCTTCTCTTCTTCTTCTTCGCCTTCGTCGGTTCCAATCTTCTCTCTGAAAACTAAAGACTCATCTAGAAGGTTTCTTGGATTCCACATCTCTTACAAGAGTAAGATCTCCTCAACGCTCTACTCTACCTACTTTTTTTTTCAATTTTCTTTTTTTAAAAAGTTGTACTGCATCTTTTGTGATTCAGATAACAGTGAAGAATCCGATATCCGATCGGATTCTATGGAGATCGTCCCAATTCTCGGCAATCGCACTCTGTCTTAGGTAACTTGAAATTTTTCAGATTCATCTGTTTGTTTGTAATTAGTTGAGGGTTTTCTGTTGGGATGCTAAAATTGGAATTTTCAGGATGCCGCGATGGGATTGGTTCTTAGTGCGGCGTCCGTGAGAGGTTGGACGACCGATCCGTTGCCTTCAATTGCAATGTTTGTGGCCAGAGGACTAGTAGCAAAATGTTCAAGTGATAGTTCTAGTGTTACTCGTGAAAATATGGTAATGTTGCATAAAGTCGGAGAAAAAGGTTGTCTATTGTCAATCTGGTTAATGTTTATGTTGTTGATTATGGCTTTGAGGTAATCTAGCATACTGTGACTGATGGATTTTAGAAAATAACAGTTTCTTGTTCAGTGCCCCCTCTTTAGAATATTATTGTTCTGGCAAGTGCATGGATTTGTACAATGTTTATGTCTGTCCCCTCTGTCATGATAATTTTTGTTATGTATTATCTTTTTTGCCTCATAACTAGCAGCCACAAGTCTTATTGTTTTATAACCTGCAGTGAGCAAGTGGCCTCTATTTAACACAGTGGCGATGGAGCTAAATGGCTATGGAGCCACAAGTCTTTCTGAATAGTTTCTACCTTGCATGAAATAGGCTCTTGTTCTTTTCAAAGGGATTTGACATTCACTAAATCCTGCCAATAACTTATTAAACGTGTCTTTGTTTGCTTTTTGCTTCATCAAACCTGATTAGGTCTCAATTAGAACCATGAGCATCAAGAGACCCACTGTTTCTGATGGCTTTCTGTTTATGAGTTCACATATGTGATATCTGATCCAACATGTAGCTTATGAAAGTTCTTGGAGCTTCTCCTTCAGCATATTCTGCTAATCCGAATAGTAAGTTGTCTAATCCTCCTCCCCTTACTGGCTCTGCTATGACATTAGTTTCAATTGTGCAGGTCAGTTTTTTCTCTTTTCTCTGTCTGCCTCTGAGTTTGTTTAACTGATCTCTTTAATGTTTTATGCTAATGTCATGAATTTGCTACTTAATATATTGAGAAACGTGGTAACAAGTACAGTCTACATGCCTCTTTTATTCCTTCTTCCATCACTCATATTTGTTTTGGATGTTTCTTTTATAAACAAAGATTATCTTCAAGAAAAAATATAGGGAAGAAAAATCATTTACGTGCAAAATGCATTTGGACACTATGCGGCATTTTAAAATACAAATCTTTCTTTGTCCTAAGAAAATAAAGCAAAATAAGATCACTTCAAACCAGTTTCAATAATTATACCAAACAAGTAGCCCCGGTTGGGAATTCAGCGAAAGTAACTGAAAATAATAGGACGCACCAGAGAATTATAAGATCATAAAAAATGAGCATATTAGATCACTAACATGGTCATAACTGTGAGACCCTGATTCATTTTCTTTTTTGGCATTTTTCGACGCGCGTTTAGTATTTTTGCTTTTGCATGTTTATATGCGTTTTGATACATGATAAGGGTTAGATATGCATGCGGGGCAGGTTCCAGGGGCCGTTGGATGTTGCGATGCGAATTTTAAAAATTTAAAAAAAAAATATTTTTGAAGCCTATAAATAGCTGAAGTTATATATTTTTAAAAGATATTTTTAAAAACTTCTCCACTAAGTTTTCTTTTTCTCTGCCTTCTCTTTAAGTTCTCGGGGGTTCGGGGCTCGATTTTCAACGATCTAATAGCAGATCATTGTTATTGGCACGGTGGGTTACGCGTTCATCCGGACAAAATTCTATTTCAATGAAACTCAATTTTGCACATGGTTCAAGGCGTTGAGGCTTTAACTTACCGAGGTAGGATTCTAGACTATCATGTCTTATAAGGGTGCTATGTGCAATCGTGTGTGTTTTTAACGGTTAGATTGCTGTAGATCTGGTTTTGTATCAAGTTGGATTTTTGGGTTTTAAAATTGCTTTTCAGCGATTTCAGTGGATGAAATCGGGTGTCGGGTGTTTTTTTCGTGATTTTGGTGTTAGGCTTGGGTGTGTGGATGTCCGAGGGTGTTGGATAGGAGTTTCGAGGAGTTGATTCAAGGTTTTGGAGGCAAAAATCGTGGCTTCAAAACAGTTTTTGAGGGAGGTCAATCGATTGGATCTTGATGATCAGTCGATTGGATCTTGGTTCTTGGGGTTTAGTCGGCTGGACTTGGGGGTCAGTCGATTGACTTGGTTCTATTTGGGGTTCAGTCGACTGAACCTAGTAGGTTAGTTAACTAAAATGTTTCTGGTTTGGGTTTTTGGCTTTCTAGTGTGTTTTTAGTCGATTAGGGGTTGGGGTCTAGTCGACTGAGGTGTTGGGCTTGGTGTTTTGATGGTTTTGGTTGGATTTTTGTTTTTCGATTGATTTTCAATGATATTCGGTTGATTAGTTATGGGATTAATTGACTGAAATACTGTTGAATTCTTTTTGGGGGCTCGGTTGGTTGTATGGTGGCTTTGGGAGTCGTAACATGGCTTCGGGTGTTGGTTTAGATGTCGCCCTTAGAGTTGACGTGCATGGTTTGATAGGGGTGTGGTGCACGGTTAGGTGCGCGGTGTTTGTTCTTGGTTGGATGTGGGGCATGTTTGGACCCATGGCACATTTGGGATAAGGTGGTGTTTTGTGACCTCACGGTTTGAGGGGTTTAGCATTGGCCTTCGGGTTAGGCTTGGTTTTGTGAGTTGTTCGTTGTCCCTATGTGTGGATGTCGGGTTTTGACGGGTGGCGTCGTGATGTGAAGTTATATATGGCTATGTGCGTTTATAATTGGCTATGGATATTTATTACTCTAGTTTATTTATGTACGGTTTATGTGAATGGATTACATGATTTTGGTATCGTTACGTGTACCGTAATTGCATACTTTAAAACTCAGAGGTTTTATAGGAATGGTTATGTGAAATTTGAGGAGTAGATGCATGTGGTGCATGTTACATGGGTTGCAAGTGTTGTGTCAGTCGCGTGTGTAGCATGTGACGTGGTTTGTGAAACATAGTGATAGTGCGTGGTGTTATGCATTAAAACACTAGTTTAGTTATGCATTGAGTTTGAAGGATGGAAATGTGATCCTAAGGATGTGCGTGCTGAGTCTGAATGATGGAAATGTGATCCAAAGGACGTGCGTATTGAGTCTGAAGGATGGAAATGTGATCTAAGGACGTGTGTGTTGAGTCTGAATGAAGAAAATGTGATCCTAAAGACGTGTGTGTGAGTATCTAAAGGATGAAAATGTGATCCTGAAGATGTGCGTGGGTGTGAATCTGAAGGATGAAAATGTGATCCTGAGGATACAAGTGTTGCATGGATTGCATGAACTGCATTATGGGACGGATAAAACTAAATTTTAAATTGTTTTAAGATTTGTGTAAATCGCGATCTAAAAATTATTTTCCAATTGTTTTTAAAGCTCCTATGAGTGAGACAAAAGATGGTTGTTATCCTCGCTTTCCCTTGTGAAAATTGTTTTTTTAAGGCTTGAAAGAGAGTCTAAAATTGCACCTCGTTTTTCTAGCATGTTTAGCTTATATTGCATGTGTTGTCTAGTATCTGTTGAGTTTTAGCTCACGATGTGGAATTTAAAATATTTTTCAGGTACCGGTCACGTAGATTGATCCAAGGTTGCTGGAGAGGTGGAAGTTTGTAGTTTTTCTTTTTGTTAGTTTTGAACATGTACGTAGTAACATGTCTTCTGGCATTGGAGCAATGTAATGTAAGTCGTTTGGCGATTATATACAATGCATGTATGGTTTATTTTGAGAGTGTATTCTCAGGATGGATGTTGTGTATGGTTATTTGTGAGTGTTTCACGTGACTTAGAGTTTGGGACGTGATAGATTGGTATCAGAGTTCTGGGTTCGAATACCTAAGAGCTGTGGGAAGAGGGTGTATCCCGTGTGAGGTTGATTGCGTATGCTTGTTTGAATATGTTTAGACGCTTTGATAACATGAACATGTCAGTATGTTAGATGTATGAATGATGTGTATATGTGAGCATGGGGGTTGAATCTTAGAAGTGATAGTCTTGCCTTTGGGCGTTTAGGTTAACAAACTTAGGAGCAAAGTTAGAAATGCGTTTAGCTGATGTGATTTCTAGCAGAGAATCTGAGTAGGTTATCTAGATTGACGTGTCATTCTTGTTGGTTTTCCTCGGTATATAGGGTTTTGTTTAGCATGAACCTATGCGCTTATGTGTTAGTGTGCTTATGTGCTAGCATGCTTATGTGGTTTATGCTATGTGTTGCATCTCATGTTTTGTCTTTTTTATATAGACGCGATATTTGCGAGGAGAGGATGAGGCCGTGGTCGAGGCCGTGGCCGTGGTGTTGGCCAAGGGGATGTTCCTATCCCTGATGCTGGGGATGCAAATGGGACCGATGGACATGACTGAGTTGTTGCGTGTGCTGGTGGGTTCTATCCAG
This sequence comes from Heliamphora exappendiculata, assembly GCA_034768845.1. NCBI lineage: Eukaryota > Viridiplantae > Streptophyta > Magnoliopsida > Ericales > Sarraceniaceae > Heliamphora > Heliamphora exappendiculata. Next base: position 9,953 of record JAOTRH010064691.1, on the reverse strand, counting down.
TAGTTGGTTAGAGGTGAGATTGTTAGAGAGAGAGAGAGGGAGTGCTTGAGATAAGGGCTACAGTAGTGATGCAGGAGTTTAGGCGCATGGATCCGCCTACCTTTGCTGGAGATCCTGATCCTATAGCGGCGAAAAAGTGGCTGGAATTGGTGACTCAGATCCTGGACACGTTGCAGATTGTGGAGGATGAGTTTCGGGTTTCTTTTACTGCCTTTCAGTTGAGAGGTAATGCTCACTAGTGGTGGAGGTATGCCAGGAACACAGTAGGGGTCACATGGGCAGCCTTTACAGGAGTGTTTCTAGAGAAATACTTCCCAGCTTCGAAGAGGGACTTATACAGGGAGGAGTGCTACACACTCACTCAGGGGGCCATGGATGTTATGCAGTATGAGGCCAGGTTTACGAGCTTGTCCTGGTTTGCACCGGAGTTGGTGAGCACAGATGAGCTGCGATCGATGAGGTTTGAGCAGGGCTTGAGGCTAGCAATCAGGGAGCGTGTGGTTACATTGGGACTTCGTGTATTCACAGAGCTAGTAAAGGTAGTGGCAAGGGTTGAGAACACCATGACTGAGATTCGAGCTTCTAGGAAGACCAGGACATCACAGGGTGGGACAGAAGCACAGACAGGCGAACGCTCCAACAAGAGGCATAGGTCTTCTGGTCCTAGCTTCCACCCATCTGGGTTACCACAACAGTTCTCTGCACCAGCACCATCAATGGCTTTGTCTAAGAGGCCAGAGTAGAGGGTGTTGATTTGTTATCGGTGCAGGCAACCAGGGCATCGTGCGGCGGAATCGTCTACAGCCACAGCAGTCCCAGAGTTTAGCACTAGTGCAGCCGCAAGGGAGGGAACTACCAGTTTGCTACGGGTGTGGCCAGTCAGGACATATTCACAGGAATTGTCCCCAGAGAGAGAGTACACCGACAGCAACATTTTGCTATTCAGACTTCTCAAGTGACGGATAGGGGAACTTCAGTTCAGTCGATGCAGCGGCCGACAGCGCCGAGTTTTGGCGGGCAGGCCAGAGCGACATTGCCCCGAGCGTATGCTCTTATAGCTCCTAGTTCTTCTAGGGCACCGGTTGTGCCGGACGATGCAGATATACTTTCAACGAGCAGAGGCACTTTCTGAGTATGCAAGCTTTGAGCCAGTTTCTTCATCTCTTTGTTTGGAAGTTGGTGATGGATTCCACAGGTGGTGTGCTGTGTTGAGGCAGCGGTTGGTGAGGATGTGAGGTTGGGGTGAGTTGTAGATCCCGGGTTTTTGAGATAGTTGGCCATTGTTTAGGATGCCTGACTTTATTTGACTATATCCTATGAATGGTTTGGCTGACCATCTCGTGTGCTTGTGTCGATTGTGATCGATGGTCTGTTGTTTAGACCTTGAGTCTAATTTTGGGGACGAAATTCTTTTAAGGGGGGTAGAGCTGTGAGACCATAACCCATTTTTTTTTTCGGCATTTTTTGACGTGCGTTTAGCATTTTTGCTTTTGCATGTTTATATGTGTTTTGATGCATGATCGGGGTTAGATATGCATGTGGGGTAGGTTCCCGGGGCCGTTGGATGTTGCCGTGTGAATTTTAAAAAATTTCAAAAAAAGATATTTTTGAGACATATAAATATCTGGAATTAGATATTTTCAAAAGAAAATTTCAATAATTTCTCCAATAAGTTTCTTTTTTCTCTCTGCCTTCTCTCTAAGTTTTTTGGGGCCTAGGGCTCGATTTTCAACAATCCAATAGCGAATCCTTGCTATTGGCACGATGGGTTACACATTCATTTAGACAGAATTTCATTCCGACGAAGCTCAATTTTGCACGTAGTTCGAGGTGTTGAGTTTTTAACTCACCGAGGTAGGATCCTAGACTCTCATGTCTTATAAGAGTACTACGTGCAATCGTGTGTGTTTTTAACGGTTAGATTGCTGTAAATCTAGTTTTGTATCAAGTTGGATTTTTGGGTTTAAAAATTATTTTTTGGCGATTTCAGTGGATGGAATTAGGTGTCGGGTGTTTCTTTTGTGGTTTTGGTTTTAGGCTTGGGCGTGTGGATGTTCGAGGGTGTTGGATAGGAGTTTTGAGGCGTTGATTCAAGGTTTTAGAGGCAAGAATCGTAGCTTCAAAATAGTTTCCGAGGGAGGTCAGTCGACTGGATCTTGGTTCTTGGGGTTCAGTCGACTGGTCCTCGAGGTCAGTCGACTGACTTGGTTCTGTTTGGGGTTCAATCGACTAGACCTAGTAGGTCAGTTGATAGAAATGTTTCTGGTTTGGGTTTTTGGCTTTCTAGTGATTTTTTAGTCAACTGGGGGTTGGGGTCCAGTTGACTGAGGTGTTGGGCTTGGTGTTTTGATGGTTTTGGTTGGGTTCTTGGTTTCTAATTGATTTTCAATGGTATTCGGTTGATTAGTTATGGGATTAATTGACTAAAATACTGTTGGATTCTTTTTGGGGGATCGGTTGGTTGTGTGGTGGCTTTGGGAGTCGTATTGTGGCTTCGGGTGTTAGTTTAGATGTCATCCTCGGGGTTGACGTGCATGGTTTGATAGGGGTGTGGTGCACGGTTAGGTGCGCGGTGTTTGTTCTTGGTTGGATGTAGGGCGTGTTTGGACCCATGGCACCTTTGGGATACGGTGGTGTTTTGTGACCTCACGGTTTGAGGGTTTTAGCATTGGCCTTCAGGTTAGACTTGGTTTTGTGGGTTGTTGGTTGTCTTTGTGTGTGAATGTCGGGTTTTGACGGGTGGCATCGTGATGTGAAGTTATATATGGCTATGTGCATTTATAACTGGCTATGGGCATTTATAACTCTAGTTTATTTCTGTACGATTTATGTAAGTGGATTATATGATTTTGGTATCGTTACGTGTACCGTGGTTGCATACTTTAAAACTCAGAGGTTTTATAGGCATGGTTATGTGGAATATTGTGAATGGATGCATGTGGTGCATGTTGCATGGGTTGCAAGTGTTGTGTCAGTCGCGTGTGTAGCATATGACGTGGTTTGTGAAACGTAGTGATAGTACATGGTGTTATGCATTAAAACCATGGTTTAGTTATGCATTGAGTTTGAAGGATGGAAATGTGATCCTAAGGACGTGCGTGTTGAGTCTGATGGAAATGTGATCCTAAGGACATGCGTGTGAGTATCTGAAGGATGGAAATACGATCCTGAAGATGTGCGTGGGTGTGAATCTAAATGATGAAAATGTGATCCTGAGGATACAAATGTTGCATGAATTGCATGAACTGCATTATAGGATGGATAAAACCAAATTTTAAATTGTTTTAAGATTCATGTGAATCGCGATCTAAAAATCATTTTTTCAACTGTTTTCAAGGCTCATGTGAGTGAGTCAAATGATCGTTGTTATCCTTGCTTTCCTTTACTTGTGAAAGTTATTTTTTAAGGCTTGAAAGAGAGTTTAAAATTGCACCTCATTTTCTTAGTATATTTAGCTTATATTGCATGTGTTGTCTAGTATTTGCTGAGGTTTAGCTCACGATGTGGGATTTGAAATATTTTTCAGGTACCGGTCATGCAGGTTGATTCGGGTTTGCTGGAGAGGTAGAAGTGCTGTAGTCTTCCTTTTTTGTTAGTTTTAAACATATATGTAGTAACATGTCTTCCGGCGTTGGAGCCGTGTAATGTAAGTCGTTTGGTGATTATATACAATGCATGTATGGTTTATTTTGACAGTGTATTCTCGGGATGGATGTTGTGTATGGTTGTTTGTGGGTGTTTCACGTGACTCGGAGTTTGGGGCGTGACAATAACATCTTTTAATTTCGCCCACGTACCCCGGGGGGAGGGGGCGGAGTTTTTTGGAATGCTAGGAGACAAATTCAGAAATGTTTCCAAATCTTCTTGCTAAACTTCTTTCTCTTCTTGTCATTGAACAACTCATATTTGGTAGTGTAGGTCATAGTATTAAAGTGTTATAATGTCTAAGAGAAGTGCAATAATGCCAGTGGCTGTAAGAGTCTATTAAAGAGATGCACAGTTCTTTTTGGCCAGGTCACTCTGCTTAGCAAACTAATGTTGCGTACTGCAAAATATGTGCCACGTTCTTTTCATGTCTTGTTATTTTGATTTTGTGATTGGCTGCACATTCTACTCCCCTTTTCTCTGCACTTGTCAGTGTTAAAATGAAAATATAAAATGGAAAAGGTATGAAGGGACACCCAAGATAGCAAGTGGTGAAGAAAGTTATTTTGTGGTTTATTTGTGTTTGCTTATGGATTTCAAGAGTTTATACTTACATTTCCATTTACCTAAAATATAAGCCAACCTCGATTACAGTCAACAAGAGGAATGGGGGTAAAAGTGACCAGTATCATAGGGAGTTGTAGCGAATTGGGTTTTGTGTTCTTGATGTTGGGAATATATATTGAAAATGTATTTTATTCTTGATGTTGGCATATTAATGAAAAACATTTGAGATATTTTTGCATTCGTGATTTTATATTTATATTTATGATGAATGAATGCATAATTTGTATATTCTGTCCAGTATTTGACTCGGTGCGTGCTGCACGGAAGTTCAGGTGAAAGGTTCTGACAGATTATACATGTAGGTTCACAATCGCAATGGGCCCGGATATTCTATTAGTACGATTGTAGTACATCGTTATAGTAGCTGGTTTGGCTAGATCGAACGGATCGAATTCAGATTTTGAAAATTTGATGTTTGAGCTCGATGTGTTAGTACAATTGGAGTGTATTGAGCGGGATCAACGGGATGATCGATTCTATACTGACTATATGAATTTGATCTACATCCCGTATTGTCATGTATTGTACGAATTTTTTATCCTGAAATGATTGATTAATTGTATTCAGATGATGTACAGTACTTTGAGTCGTCAATGGTTGAGATTTTCTCTATGAGATCAACAATACCGATAAGTTGGGTACTGGCATTGATTGTTCGATAATTGATAATCAGCTGACGGAAATCACGTCCGATTTAGGTTGAGGAGTTCCCCCTCGTGTGTTTTGCTTATAAGTTTGATTATCTAAATCTGTACAGTGAATTTTTAGATCTGGCATATCAAAAGGTTAAGCGGTGTGGTTGCGAGGAGAATATGATAATTAAATTGGGTTGTCAGCAACCTAACTTATTTATCGGGAATCCATATCTTAAACGTGGGGAGTATTCAGTGCATTTGATAATTGAAAACTCAAGACATAATTTGAGTTAGGGCCGGGAGTTCAGTCAGGACCTTTAGTGGAATAAGTTTTGGTTCGTGCGAGAAAGGATCTAACTCGGGGACAGAGTTAGAGGTATCCAGTTTTCTCATACGGTTAGCCCGAATCCTATACTTTCTCGTGATCTCTCACGTAACCCACTATACGCACGGTTATTTTTTTTATTGGTTTCGGTTATTATTTAATTTAATTTGAATGACGGTTTTGCCGCTGGGGACATTTAAGAAATAAATTAAATTGTTGGAGGGCGGTTTTAGAATTTGGCACACCTAGGGATTACTTCCTATGTGACCTGCCCTAATAGGGAGAAGATGGATTTGTTTTATGTTAAGTTTATATTCTTTCTTATCTTTTTAGGAAAGTGTGGATATACATACTTAATATAATATATTCTTTTATATTATAAAAGGAGGCTTAAAAAAAACCCCTAATTCAGCTAACCTAGCTGCCACTCTCTCTTTCCCTTTTGAGCAATTCATATTTTGCCTTTTGGAGATTAGTGTGAGAAGAAACCAAGGCAAGAATATACGAAGATCCGGATCGGTGCTCACTCGCTGGGATCGTCGCGTGCGTCGGGATATACGTGAGAAGATCGTTGGGTCGTCTCGGATCGTTGTTCGGCATCAAAGAAACTTGTTCAAGTTTCTTGAAGGTATATTTAATCATAAAATATCAGATTATTTTATTATTTTTTATGAAAAATCGCACAACGTCGTTTTTTACGATCACTACGTCGTTCATCGAACTTTTTTCGCTGCGCGGCTCTAACAATGGTATCAGAGTAAGGCTGCGTTTTTCATGAAAAACATGTCTCCTAACCTTTGTTTTGCAGTATACGTCGTTATGATCTGGTTCATTAATCGATTGAATGTATTGTTTATTTATATCGTATTTTGACCGCGTATCTCGACGGTTTTTAAATCGAGATTAGGTTGAATGTAAGCCTTGCGAGTGGAGGCATAGGTCATGCGATGTAATTTATATTTCATTCGATTTATTTTTTTAGATTCGTCTTGTAAATCTAATCGTAAACGGGGAAGAAAAGCAAGGAGCGGCGGAAACCTGTGTGGACAGTGTACTGTCGCTGCGTTCGGCAGTAGTTTTCGAGGCTTCCAGGAATTTTTTTCGAAGCAATTTTTTCGTTAGAATTAAGTTCAATCCGTTAGCTTTCCAACGGTGGTTCGATGGTGGCAAGGCAACGACGGGAAGGGAACCGAAAAAATTTTCAAAGAAGGTGCTGCAAAATCCCGCCATGAACAGTGACGTGATTTTTGAGGATTTTTTCGTGGCACTTCTGCTTCGAATTTTGAGGCGATTTTTTGCGGAGATCTGGTTCAGGATGCTAGAAAGCTCCAGTAATTTTTTGAGACACTTTCGGGTCCGGGAGACGCGTCAAACTGCTGCTGGAAGTTGGTCGCGCAAAGCTAGTACATAGCAGAATTTTTGGCAGGGTGAAGGGGCTGTTTGGGCTTCTTTTTCAGACTTTTTTCGGCAATCCAGTGGTGGTCCGGGGCTGTGGCAGTGGTCCGGGGGCTGAGGAAGAAGGCCGAGTCTTTGACGGCTCGTTTGAGGTTTCAAAACCCTAACCGTTTAATTTTTAATCCGAGACCGTCGAATTAAAAGATTAAATGAAGTATCCAGATCATAATGACTTTTATTTATTTAATTGTCATTATTTTAATTATTTATTTATTTATTTTATTTAATTACGTGGATGGATTTTATTTTATTATATTTTTTTATGCATGTTTTTAATTAACGAAAGTATAATAGGAAAAATAATTTTATAAAATAAAAAATCATAGTATTTTTTAAAACGGAAAAATAAATAGATAATTATTTATTTAATTTTTGTGTTAAAAATTAATTAAAATTTTTTTAATTAAAACCCGGGTAATTAATTTTTTTTGCAAAATTAAATAAGGAAAGTTTTTGTTTATTTTATTAAGATTAAACAAGAAATATTTGAATTAATTAAAACTGGATTTATTTTAATCGGGAATTAAAATATATTTAATCGTTTAAAATGAACAAAAAATAAAAATCCTCGATTTTTAAAATATTAAGTGGGTGAAGGATTTAGTCACAGATAAATCCTACGGTCTCCATTACACGTTCGTAGGAGATATGGTTATAGCTCGCTCGCCGGTTTCGACTTTCGGTCTCTCTAAGGAATCCTATAATCATGGTATCTCCGGTACGAATTTTCGAAAAAAGTATATTTGAGAGTAGGGCGAAGTAGGGTTTACTTACACCGGGTTCAGGATTTTGACACGGTATTTTCAAATTAAGGGTAATGATTATACACTTAATCCGTGAATAAAAATATTCTCCCTAATGAGTCACTATTTTTATTTGTGGGGACCAAAATTAATTGGCTATTTAATTTACATGAAATGTTCTATATCAAGGAATGAAAAATCTAGTAGTTCTTTGTTCGTTAATTGTTAGACATCCACACTACGTGACCCTATCAATTAATGTGACTCTAGGCCGGTGGTTTTTTATTATGATATTCGGTTCTGGCAATAAATTAATAGACTAGTATGTCTGTCTGGACGGGTGTTGATTAGTAGATGTCCACGCTACGTGGCCTGCTTAATCACGAAGGATTCAGACTGCTAATAAATTTTTTTTAAATAAAAGGTTGAGAGACCCTAATTTGATAAAAGAGTTAAAAAAAAATTTCTCTTTTGTTTCTCAGGATTAATAATGAGTTCATTCAATCCACTTACGATAATTCTCAAAGAACATTAACTAACTGGACCAAACTTTATCACATGAAAACGGAACCTCGATATTGTTTTGACATCTGACGACTATAGGTTTGTATTGCATGACCCCTATCCTTCCATTCCTCATAGTAGATCCACCGAACAGGAGATCCAGGATTATGAGAAGTGGGTGAAGGCTGATCGGATGGCTAGTTGTTGCATCCTGACATCTATGTCGGATGTTCTGCAAAGCCAGTATCAGTCTATGGCATCTGCAGTTGAGATCATGTTGAACCTTACAGAAATATTTGGTGATCAGGGTCGGGCAGCTAGGTAGGTGATCATGAGGGTCTCATGAACACAATCATGGCTGAGGGTACACCTGTTAGGGACCACGTTTTGAAGATGATCGATTTTCTTAACGAGTTGGAGGTCCTTAGAGCAGAAATCGATGCGGAATCCCAAATCGATATCGTGCTTCAGTCACTGCCTGATTCGTTTCAACAATTCCGCCTAAATTATAGTATGAACAAACTGAATTTATCTTTGGCAGAATTGTTGAAAGAACTACAGGCAGCGAAAGGTGTTATCCGCAAGCCAACCCATGCATTTGTTGCTGAAAAGGCTTCTATTTCTAGGCCAAGAGGTGGCAAGAAGAAGAAGAAAGAGCAGCAACAGAAAAATGCAAAGAAAGTTGGCAAAGCTAAGCCATCACTTGCCAAGGCGAAGGTAAAGGCGCCAAAGGGCACGTGCTATTTTTGTCAGAAACCAGGACACTGGAAGAGGGACTGTCCTGACCGCAAAAACAAGCTAGCTGCAGGTATTGCTTTTTCTTTAGTAGTTGAATCATGTTTAACGGTTGTATCTACGGAAACTTAGTGTGTAAATACGGGAGCCACTAATCATGTCTGTAATTCTTTGCAAGGGTTCCAGGTAACCGGGCAGCTTAGAGAGGACGAGGTCTACCTTCAGATGGGGAATTACTCCCAGGTGTCTGCTGTTACAGTGGGAGAAATAGTTCTTTATTTCAGTAGAAATAAATGTTTACTTTTGAAGAACATTTTATATGTACCTCAAATCAGGCGGAACTTAGTTTCAGTTTTCTGTTTGGGGAATGATAGATATTATATTTCTTTTAATAAGTTTTCATGCAGTATTATGGTTGAAAAATAATTTATCTGTCGTGGTACATTGAAAAATGTTCTTTATATTTTACACCATGTTATTTATGCTAATAAAAAGAATGAGATGAATAATGTACATGTTTTACCACTTAAAAGAAAAATTTTCTCCTTGAACCAAACACTGCTTTGGCATTTTCGTTTAGGTCATGTTAATCTAAAAAGGATACAAAGATTGGTTGAAAATGGATCTTTAGGTTCATTGGAAGTGGAGGCACTTTCAGTCTACAAATCCTGTTTAGAAGGTAAGATGACCAAGAGGCCGTTTACGGCTAAGGGGCTTAGAGCCAAAGAAGTGTTATGATTGGTTCACTCTGAATTATGTGGTCCCATGAACATCCAGGCACGAGGTGGGTATGAGTATTTTTTCATTTTTATTGACGATTACTCTAGGTATGGATATGTTTACCTACTTCACCGCAAGTCTGAAACCTTTGAGAAATTCAAAGTGTTTAAGGCAGAAGCAGAGAAGAAAACGGGTAAAAGTATCAAAATTCTACGATCTGATCGTGGAGATGAATACTTCTCTGGGGAGTTCAGAAACTACTTATTAGAACATGGGATGACATCCTAGTTATCTGCATCAGGTATGTCTCAGCAGAATGGTATAGCAGAAATGAGGAATAGGTCCCTCAAGGAGATGGTGAGGTGCATGATGTGTTATTCAGATTTACCGTATTCGTTTTGGGGGTATGCATTAGAAACTGCGGCATATATTCTGAATTCGGTGCCTACTAAGGCAGTTCCCAAAAGTCGATATGGGGTTGCCTAGTACACGTGTTGGTGGGAGATGCAAGTATGGTGGAACCAAAGACAGATGTCTGTTTCTTTATAGGGTACCTTAAAGGAA
>JAOTRH010064680.1:0-18352 GCA_034768845.1 Heliamphora exappendiculata | reverse complement strand
GTTAAATTTTATGTTATTTATTTTAATATTTTAATATTTTTTATTATTTTTTAAAATTTTTAAATTCATTTCTTAATCCAATCATTCATAATTTCACACCTCCCCTCACTAATTATTCCCAATTTGGGAGACTAATAGCCCGGATTAGTCCGCCCAGACTATTAGTCCGGAGGCTTAACAAACGTGGTATTGGACTATACTCCGAACTAATAGTTCGGGTGGACTATTAGTCCGCCAAAACAAACATGACCATATTTTATTACTAGTAAAAAGTTTAAAATTATTAAAAATAGCATTCCCAAACACCTCTTAGTTCCAATGATTCATTTTTTTTACTTTTGTTTTGTTTTTTCTTTTGTTTTTTTGTTTTTAAATTCATTGTTACAAAGGGCAGTAAAGTCAGTGAACCTTTCAAAGACCAAAATAAAGATAGATACTGAAATTAAACAGCCAAACAAGGCATAGCCATCAAATGGGTACATTACCAGGGAAAAAACAAAAAGAAAGAACCAGGAAAGTAGTCCACCATCAACCAAATGGGACAATGTAAACATATAATAATAATAATAATAATCCCTACATGAACAAACAGAGAAGCAGAAACAGGGCTACAATGGCGGTCGCGAAGCAAGACTCAAAGGCGGGCTTGGAAGCAGAAATGAACCCAGGCGGTCCAAAGTCAACGGAATGCCAACTGTTTCCGCCGCCGCCGCCCGATCCTCCGCCGGATTCAGCCATAGGCGGCGGTGCAGTTTGCGGTGGCTGGACCTGGACCTCAGCATGCACCATCACCCTAATGATCAGTCTCTGACCGGATTTGCAGCGTCCGGGCTGCCCGCTGATGAAATAGAAGAATCCGTAGCGATCAAATCGGAAAACCGTGTCTCCATCTTGGAATTTGAAGAGTGGATTCGATGTGTTGCAGTTTTCATAATCTGCTCTGTTCACTACCAGCACCGAGTCCTTCTGGTACTTGAAATCTGAAACAAACAATTTGACATGAACAACTAATCAAGGTGAGAATTATATATTTAACGATTTTCAATATATTAGCGCAGAAATACATATAATTTTTGAGATATATGATCTCTGTTGCCCTCGAATAATGCGATTAATTTCTTAAAACAAAGTATGCTACTAACAGCCCATTTTAAACGCAAGCAATCACACCATTTAATTGTCGCTATCATTATTAAATATACATACATACATACATAGGTATAAATAACTGTTTGTTTTCAGAAGAAAAAAGAAAATCTCGAGTAATTTTGGAGTGAATTGGGAGATTTGCGAGGTTGTGAGCTTACAAACTGAATCTCCAACATGGAATCTGTTCTCGGCAGCCCAGTGATTGTAGGTTTCTGAATCGTTTGGAGGGAGTTGGGTCCAGCCTCTGTCGCCGCCGACTTGGAACTGATGAGAAGAAACCCGAAGGGGAATGGCAGAGAATAAGAATAGAAAGGAGAAGAAAGAAGTAGCCATCTGTGGAGAGAATCGATAGCGGAGATAGGAATAGCTGGTTAGAAGGAAAACAAAATAGCGAATTGGAGAAGAAACAGAAACAGATACAGAAACAGAGTAGTGTTTATAGGAGTTTTTATTAGAGAGAAGGAGAGCGGTTAAGTTAGTTATTTGTGAGGTGAGTGGGAGAGGTGAGTGGGGGCGTGGAAAATTATTAAATACTTTCGGAGTATCAAGGAGGTAATATTACGTGATATTTTTAACAAATAAATAATCGCAACATATATAAAATAAGTCACTTTTTGTTTTTTAACCTTTCAAAAAAAATGAATTATTATATTTTTATTATAAAATTTATCATCATTATATTAAATAAAGTACAATATAAACTTATCACATCAAACTCTAAAAAACAACGAATAATTACTCGCGGGGTGTTGGGCAGTTTTAAAAAGCTGGCGTGCTGTTCTTATTGTTGTTTGGGGACCTTCAGGGGTAGTGGTAGGAGTGGTGTTGGGTTGACCGTTAGTGGGGCTTACGCCCATAGTTATCTATTACTATTATAAAGAAATTTATGATTTTGATGAAGTCTATGTTGAATTGTGAAATACCTAGAAATTTTAATAACAATTTTTTAATTTAATTCTCCAAACAATACTCATCCCTATATTAAATAAGGGCAAAAAAGAAAATTAAAAGACAGCTCCTACTTAATTCAAATTCCCCACTTGCAAAACAATAATAACTTTTCTCTTTTTACACTTCTTCAACCACTTCGCACATTTGTCTAGAAAATTAATGGCAATTTTGAAAAATTAATAATAGTTTTAAACTTTCATAAAATTAATTTCTGATTTTATAAATTGTTTAAGTAAAGATCTTTAGCCAACACACGCTTGGGTTTGAAATTAACCACAATGAAGATATGTTATCAAAATTTTTATATTTTTATTTATGTGTTTTTAGTTTTGGTAGCCGATCGAATGGTATAAACTTTATTTAAAAGTATTGATATTATTGTAGTAGCTCACAATAAGCATAAGTAGGAATTTGGATTAAGAGGTAATCTTTATTTAAAAGTACTGATATTATTTTTATTCTACCAAATAGTTTCACAACTATATATATATTCTACCAAAAAAATAAAGATATTATTTTTAAAGTTATATAGATGTGTACTAAAAATTCTATTTTAAATTTAATGCAATTTACATGTGAGTTAATTTGCAAGAAAAAAAATTAAAAAAAATTAAATATTATTATATTGTTGCACATGCATCGCGTGGGGCTAATCGATAGTGCTGCTTTTAAATAACGTATCCGGTATCAGATAGGTTATCAATTCTTTATTACTTTTTACCTAAAAAATATTATGTACACGTATAATTAATCACAAAAATCACAAAAAATTGATCATAGTCATCCATTTATATTGAAATTAATTTGTATTGTAAATTTTAGTGTAAATGAATAGTCAAGATTTAAGTATAACTATTTTTATTAATATGAGATGTATCGGTACAATTTTTTATTGATTTTTTATACTGATACATTAGCCCCTTTTTATACTTGGAACTTTTTTGCTTTTTATTAAAATATTTAATTTTTTTCTATTTTTTCCTTTTAAATTATAGTATTTAAGTTATTGGCACGATTTTATTTTGTTTTTTGTGAAAAGAGTTGAGTTTTTTAATTAAGGGTATTATAATTATTTTATTCTTAAAAAAATTAATGTATTTAAAATGTTTATAAGCTTTAAAAAAAAAACAAAAAACGTTAGTGCCTTCCCCCCTGTGTTGAGAGGATGACAATCATAAATGTTGTTGCCCAATTTCGACTAAATTTCGAGAATTTTGTTAATCTTTTTATTAAATTTTTTTTTAATTTTTAAGTTTGTTTTAATGAGATAAATCAAAAAGTAAACACATTTAATGAAAAGATAAAAAATTTTCACTAAAAATAGAAATAAGTAACATTAGATTTCGTTTATTAATTTATTTTGATTTATTTTTCAATTTTTTTAATATTTTTATTAATTTTTTTATATTTTTAATTTGTCTGGACAAGAATAGTCAAAAAAATATAACCATTCAAACAAACGGTGAATTTTTTTTTATTAAAAATAAAAATAAACAAAAAGCAAATAATCAATTATTCTAAACATGGAACTTCAAGCTTTTAACATCAAAAAATGCGTTCATGGACTCCCTTATTGTTCGGTTCTGGTATTGGAGCTATGCATCAGATAAAAGGACGTGTTATTAAATCTTGGAAATCTATGTTTGTTTTGAGTAATAAAAAGTTCGGATTGGACTAATAGTACAAATTATATTTATATTTAGGTTTTATTTGTTTTGAGATAAAATATTTTTAAATAAAATATTTTACTTAATTTTTACTATTTGGCTGATAATACATATATAAAATATATTTTTTAGTAAAATATTTTACCTCATTAAACCAAATTTAACTTACGAAAAATTAACTCGTGAATTAATTTTAGAATGTATCTTCGAAATTTTCACTCAATTTTTGTCACATTTAGTCATTCTCATAGCAAATAAGAAAGAAATAATGAGAAATAGATCCTTTCTACATGAATTCTTCTAAATCCTCATCGCATTTAGTCACTCTCATATCTCATTTTTATTTTTTAAATTTTAACCAAACAATAAAAAATACAACTAAAAAAAAAAATTTTACAAAATTATTTTACATATAAAATATTTTTCATGATAAATTATTTTTTGTCGAAATGAACGAAACCTTAATGTTTGCTTGTACTTTTGTTGTTTGGACTAATTGTTTGTTTGCTTGTACTTTTGTTGTTTGGACTAATTGTTTGGATTGAGGCCCGTTGAACAACTAAGTATAAAAGTTAATATTTTTGTTTTTTTGCGTTTTTAATTAAAATATTAAATTTGATTTAAAGTAAGCTATTTAATAATTTAATTTTAAGTTAATTTTTTTAAAATTGGTTATTTGTGTAAAAAGTTAATTTTTTTTTTACTTTTGTTCAAATTAAATTATTCAGTCATTCTATATATTTGATATTAACAATTATATATAGTTAATAGTAGTAGTAAATAAGTTATGAATATAAGAGATATTATTGTATTTTAAAAGTGATTGGAATTTAAATATAATATTTTAAAAATTTATATTTTAATTTAATTTTTTGACTTTTTAAATTTTTTTTTGTCAAACAAACTATGTTAGTTCTCTTTTTTTTTTTTTTTTTTACGTTGTTAACCCAAAAATCAAAAAGTTAAAGTTGCCAAACCGCCCTTAATACTCAATCTCTTGAGGGATAAGTGTGTGTGGAGGGGGAGGTGGGAGAGATTAACCTAAATTACAATTTTATCATTTTAATCTTGGTTTTGTAATATTTTTAGGTTTTTTTGTGTGTGTTTTTTAATTGATCTTTTTACACCTTTATTTACATTTTCTTAAATTGAGTGTTTTTGAGATAATTATTAGTGACATTTATTATTATTATTATATTATTATTATTATTAATTTTTTTTTTGTCTCTCATATTATCCATTTTACTCTTTTTTTAGCTTTTTCAATCTTATTTGATTTTTTTATTTTTTGAACATCTAAGTTTTATTTTTGTTTTTTAATCTTATTTGACAACATTTCAATTATATTTACTCAATATTTAAACAATTAAACATCCAACTACAAAGTTGTACTTAATCAAATATCCATTGAAGATGGAAGGTGGGCTTAGCTTGAGGAGAATAACCTTGATGAACAAGGCGCTTACTGCTAAATTAACTGGCATGGGGTTTGTTAATTGACAAGAAAAGCTTGTAGATAGATGTCTATTCTCAATTGTAAGTATTGTTCATCTACCTCCTTTATGCAAGCTCAAGCTCAAGCTTGCCGTGCTGATTTTTTTAGTGTGGAAGGATATCCTCAGTTGTAGGGATTTGATTTTCAAGAGGGCATGCAAGATTCTTATGTGGGTAACAAGGTAAAATTTAGTAGAGAGTGATGACAATATATGCCTACGAACTTTAGAGATTGTATAATGAATTATCATAAATTAAAAAATAAATTTAATGTAAGTTAAATACAATCGAGTTTTGATAAAAGAAATTAGTTTGGAGTTTTAAATTTACCATCAGTCATATAATATAATACTGGTCTTTGTACTAATTTTAAAATTTAATCTATTAATATGGTTATGATATATTTTAGTTACAATCTAAGATAACATTTTTAATAATAGTAATATATTCATGAGTTGAATATGATCTATCTTTAATTTGAACGAATTGTCTATGCTAAATTAATTCATAGGGAGGCACAACTTATTTTGTCTGACCTTGACACATGCATCCTAATTCACAGAAACATGTAAGATAAAACTTTTGTATAAAATTAAATAAAATCACAGAAAATAAATATAAATGTATTATATTTAAATCATTGAAATTGTTAAATAAAATATAAAATTATACAATCACCATATAAAAATAAAGATACAAAAATTCAAATATTACTTCGCTTATGGCTTCATCTTGGCCCTAAATAAAAAATTTAGCTACTTATAACATTGTTAAAAATTGCCATAAATTTTTCATTTTTTGTTATCTTCCAAACTTTTCTTCTTTCTCTCATCCCCTTCAAACCCTTCTATAGAGGCACAACACCAACTGAGATTTCTAAATTTTTAGCCTTTTTTGATTTCAGCACCAATATCTTCTTTCTAACTAATTGGCCTTTTAATCATATATTCAATTTAAGGCATATTTTTCCTTCTTTCTCTCACCTCGTTCAAACCCTTTTACAGAGGCAGAACACCAATTGAGATTCCAAAATTTAGTTTCAATGCATTTCTTCAATCTTTCTAATTAATTAGTCTTTTAATTATATCTTCAATTTAAGGCATGCTAGTAAAAAAAGTTATCCAGTGCTTTGCGCTGACAGATTTCTAAAAATTAAAATAATTGATATTTTCAACAAGAATTGATCCATAATCTCAAACAAAATAAAGTTCAAGCTAAACAATTTAAACTACACAATCACTCAAGTCATATGTTCCATATTTATTACTTAAGATGAAATCTTTAATATCTTTATTTGTTCTATTTTTTTAATTTTTTTTGCAAAACTTCTATAATGCTTGTCAAACACAAAAATAAATAAAGTAAGACAAAATAAAATATAAAATAAATCTTACAAAATATAAATTATAAATTAATAAAATCCACTTTTGCATGTACATCAGTCACGAAGTGACAAGTTAGCGTTTAAGAATGGTTTTTCGGCACCTTCAAATCTTTGCTTAAATTAGACAAGTTCAAGAATTGGCCCGACTAGTTCAAATCGCCCAACTTAATCCAATCAATATGACAACAGATGATTTTGCCTATAAATTGATCGGATAATAAGATCTCTCAAACTTCTTTCTTCAGGTGGTAGTTAAATTACGGTTCTTGAATATAACCACTCACCAAATTCAATCAGACCAACAAATATTTAATTTTAGAGATTTGTAAACTTATTATTTAATTTTATAGATTTGTAAATTTATTATAAGATACGTTGTTTATTACTTTGATAATTTTTATGAAAATTATATAACTTGGGTCTATTATCGTTTAATTAATAAATTCATGTTATTTTGAGATTTAAATTTATTAAAAATAAATATTTTTAATTAAAAAATTATTATAATTTATTTAAAAATAAAAAGAATTTAACAAAAGAAGTAAAAAATAAATAAGTTCAAATTGCCAAACTAAAGTGCACTATTCACGAACTCATTAAACTCATGGGTTCAAAACTACCAAACCTATGTTCGGCTACCAATAACAAAATTTAAAATTGAATAAATGTGATCTAAAGATAAATTAAAAATCAACCCAATTCAAGCCGATCCCGGACCCCTCTAATTGAAACAAAGCTCCTAGAGAACCCGAGGGCTATGGGGCTTACACTAGTGAACTTATAAGTTATAGTTGATGTTGTTTTCATTATTTCTTTAGACTCTTGTTTTTCCTTTCTTTTGCTGTTGGTTTATCTAGTAGATAAAAATAAAGAGCTTTTAAATAGTGTTCCTATACAGAAGGATTAGTCTCATTCTATATATATATATTTTTAAATCCAGGTTCCATTTTTATGTTGCTATGCCTAAATGCCCCTAGCAACAGCCCCCACCGCACTTCTTTTTCTCCGGCGCCGAAGCCGTTTCTCTAGCGCCGATGTAGTTTCTTCGGCGCCGGCCTCCTTCTTCTTCTTTGGCGATTTCTTCGACGAGCTCTCAGAAATTTAACCGAGAAACTTTTTGTACTAAGAGATTTTTTTATACTAAGAAAATTTTCAGTTAAATTTTTGAGAACTGAAAAGAGAATAATAAGAGAAAACAGTATTGTGAAATTTCTCAATTAAATTTCTTACACTGAGAAATTTTTCAGTTTAAAACAAAATGTTGTACCGAGAAATTTGGAGTGTGATGGTGTTGCGAGGAGATCTGGAGCAGATCTGATGAGGAGGAGGAGCGGCGGAATCGGCGACGAGGAGGAGGAAGATGAAGTGTGATGTTGGTGCGACGAGATTTGGAGTAAATCTGATGAGGAAGAGGAGCGGCGGGGGAGGAAGAACAGTGGAGGCGGCGGCGAAGACGAGAAAGACGAAGCGCGATGGTGGTGCAGCGAGATTTGGCTAGATCTGGAGCAGATCGGTCTAATAAGGAGGAGGAGCAGCGGAGACGGGGGCGGAGGCGGCGGTGACGAATGAGGAGGAGCAATGACCATTGGAGCATATATGAGAAGGA
Source organism: Heliamphora exappendiculata (assembly GCA_034768845.1). Classification (NCBI taxonomy): domain Eukaryota; kingdom Viridiplantae; phylum Streptophyta; class Magnoliopsida; order Ericales; family Sarraceniaceae; genus Heliamphora; species Heliamphora exappendiculata. The sequence continues at coordinate 10,101 of JAOTRH010064680.1, read as the reverse complement.
GGATGATTAGTGGTCCAATCTGGATGGAAGATGAGGAGGTGAAGCGAGGGGGCAACGAAGCTTCAATTTCGTGTAGAGAGAGAGAGAGAGGCGGCTAAATCTGGTGGTTCGTCGGTGAGAAAATTCTCAAGTGACCAGATTTGGTGGTTCGTCGGCGACGGTGACACTTCAGTTTCGTGGGGAGAGAGAGAGAGAGAGGCTGCTATGGTTTGGATTGAGATAAAGCGAGATTGAGAAAAGGAAAAAGATGACAGCTAGAATTGCAAAGAGTACATTAGTCATAGTAAAAATACATTTTATCTTTAAAAAAATTTCACAATAGGACCAATCATTATACGTATCTTGTAAATGAAATTAATAATTTATTAATTCTAAAAAAATTATAATTTGACTTATTTTCTAATATAAATTTAAATAAAAAAATTAAAAATTTGATTTTAAGTTAAAACGAAACGTGATCAAAATTGTGTGCGTCGAAATAGAAATTGTTTTTTTTTTCAAAATAAATTTCATTGATTAAAAATTTATCACACTAAGGTTTCGTTTCATATTTTTTGATATTTGTAACAATAAAAATTAAAAATTAATAAAAAATATTTTTTAACTTAATAAAAAATAAGTTGATTTTATTGAAAAATATTTTTTATTTTTTTAAGGTAAAAAATATTTTTTAAATTTATCATTGCATCACTATCAGTACAGCTATTCTACCACAAACACCACATGTTTAGGATTCAGAGGGTCGAGGGTTTGAGAGTTTGGGTTCTTGGAAGCCTAGGGTCCCGGTCGGTGTTTTAAATAGTGATTTTGCGATATGTAGTGATAACAGTTGCGGTATAACAGTATCGAAAGTATCGAATGATACGAATTGAGAATCGGGTGTCGCGGACATAAATTTTTTAAAATTTTTAGTATCAATTCTAAAACTCCATTAATTGAAAAAAAATATTTTTAACTTAAATATTATCATATTTGAATCAATACCTTGAATCTAGATATGTAAAAATATATTATTACCCAATACAAATATACATATTAAAAAAACATATCCTAATAGATCAATAAATTTATACAATTAATAAAGGTATATCTCATTTTTTAAGAGCATAAAAGTTCAATGGTAGGAAGAATACCATGGAGAAACAAAAGGATATTCATACTTCATATTATTATGATTATCACGACGAGTTTGTTGCTCATATACTCTATGTTCATATCCATAATAATCGTTGAAAGTGCAATTATCATAAATGATGATACTCCAAGTACTATTAGATCATTGTGAATAACCACCATATGAATCTTAAAATCCTGACCCAGCATTACTATGGCTTGAGTACTTTTGCTTAGGATAATAAGGATATTCCGTGCCCATGTATGGTAGTGGTTGTCCAAGGTAGGGATAGTAAAGATATGGCGGTGGTTGCCAATGTTGAGCCCCCTCATGAGATTAATTAAATTTAAGTTATTCAAATTAAATTTTAAGTTTCTAATGTCCATAAACGTCTACCTGATTCACCCACATAAGATGAAGAGACGAAATGTTGCAACTACAGTTGTCGTCCATCATCAACATGAAAATGAGTACCACTCAGTTTACTACCATGTGTAGAAGTTCCTGTCTTTTGTTGCCAACCACAAGAAGTATTCACATCACTAGGACTATTATCACCATAACTGCCACTACCATCACTAAGTGGACTTACATCACGCCCCATACTTGAATCATTTCTATATGGATTTGATCTTTGTTGCTCTTGATCATGATCACTGAAATGCAACCAATCAGAATTATCTTCATCATCTAAATAACATGTTTTGTCTCTTGCAACCATGAAGCCAACGGGTCATGCTCTTCAAAAATATAATTAAGATTTATTAGATTAAAATATTATTCTCTCCCATCTTATTTTTTCTTATTGCATGTCTAATTTTTAATCTTATATTGTAATACATATAAACAAGTTTATTCAATTTTTGATACTGCAATCGATTTCTTGTCTTTGTGTGTATCAAGCTAAGTGTACTCCAGTTGCGTTCACAGTTCAAAGCAGATGCAGTTTGACTCAAAACTTTTATTGTCACTTTTGAAGAGCTGAAACTGACACGCCATAATAGATCCACCATTAAATTATATAGAATAAAACATAAATTTCTTTTAGTAATTTATATATGTATTACTCACTAACATTAAACATTAACTTAATATTTATACAAGTGTTTGTAATAGATATATTTATGAGGATTTGTTGCTGACACTGCTATTTGGGCTAATACATTACCAAATGAATCTTCTTTATTACGAAACAATGAAATCTACATTTAACAAATTATAATTAAATTATAAACTCAAAAATATTACTTAGTTGTTCATTTAACAAATAATATAATAACTAACTTAATTGATGGCCTCCACTTGCTTGTTGAGATCGGTAAATATTTTTGAAATTATTTTTTTGACCCCATCCATTTCTTCTCTATGATTAGAAAGATTGCCACCATATTAGAATAATGAATTTAGAAAATAACCTACATTTAGAAAAAAGATAATAAAATGTAAGTAATTATAAATTACTAATATCGCTATCAAATATAATTATATAAATATAAATTACATACCCGCTGCATGTAAACTTGTGTCAACTAAAAAGCCCAACGATGATCGATAATTTTTCAATACTCAGCATAATAACGGCAATCTTTCTTTATGCATAATTTTGCTCTATCCATAAACTCATGATAAATTCTATTGTTGGTTTTGTATCTCCATAATAAGTCTAATCACCTTTACAGGTGGTTCTTGTACTTTCAAGATATCAGCAGCCTTCGCCCAAAAGTCTTTGCTTTTTATAATCTTTCTCACTTTTTTTGTCTCTTCATTTTTAACCCATCTAGAATGTTTCTACTCAGTTGAATTGAATATTTCCCTCAAAATAGTCTTGTGTCTTACAATACTTTCTAAACTAATAAAATTTGTTGCAAAACGTGTGATGGCAGGACGTAGCAACCTTTAAATAAAACGTGTGATTGTTCTTGCATTGTCTAAGACCTTTTCACATTTTTTTAATTTTCAATGTCCTCTAATATTAGATCAATGTAATGTGCAGCACAAGCAATCCAATATATGTGAGATTTTTTTTGCGTTAGTTTTTTACCTGCAGCTTCATTATCAATTACAATCTAGACAATGTATTGCTTCCTAATTTTATCTACCACTTTATCCATAAGACTAATGTAGTAATTAGCTGTTTTGCTAGGTTTCATCTGTAGTATTAATGGACTTGTGAAAAACTCTTCCTTAATTACTGTATACAAGAAAATTAATGATATATTTTTCTTGTAGGTCCTGATCATCCATCACGCATTATGGTAACACCTCTTTCTTCCCAACTAGACTTGTGGAATTCTATCTATTTCTTCAAAGACTCGTATTCTTGAAGTAAATAAACTTCAGCCACATGTAGATAATAAAAAAATTATTATTACTGAATCACAAGTATTTCATTAAAATAAGAAAATTATTTAGCTTTAAATTAAATGATTACCTCATAAGAACGAGAAAGTTTCGTTCCTTTTTCAACTTCACTCGCAACATCAAGCATTGGTTGCAACCAGGCAGAATTAACAACATTTGTTTGTAATCGAGTGAAAACCACAAACTGACTAACTGCTTTTCCTAATTTTTTTTGGCTGCATTAAGAAATTTAAAAGAAAGTTTAGTCTGCTTTTTTTTCTTTACTCTGATAAATATCAACATCTATGTCAGCTAACTGAGATTCAGGTAAGTTCGGATCAACCCATTTTCTGCTCATACCAATATTACTCTCACGAACACTAACATTCTGCCGAAAAAATCTAGGAGGAGGTCCAAATTTAGTATCAATAGTCCTACTACCACAAGCTCTACTACTACTAGGCCTACTACTTCCTCTTACATGTAGGGGTGTGCGCGGGTCGATACGGTGCGGATTAAATGAAAATTCATTAATCAAATTATTTATGACGGTGTAAAAAATTTTAATCAACCGTCGAACCATCTGCTTTATAAAATAAACGAATTAATTATTTTTTGAGCGATTTTGCAATGGTGGGTTGAGCGAATTGACGGTTTAAAAATTAAATAAATATTTTATTAAGATATCAATTAATTTAAGATCAAAATAAAGACTACATCAGTTTTAAACAAAATATTCATGTAATGATTCAAAAAAATATTTTAATAATACATTTAAGTACTAACAAAAACAAACATTCTATATTCATGATATAAGGTAATAAATAACAAATAAAAGATTTAAAAAAACATAGGTTAGTGGCACACGAAGCCACTGACTCACTATTATTGAAAATTAGATATCAAAAATATTTTTGGGTTAAAAAAATTAAAAAAATATTTTGGTATGAGATATTGAGACCTAGAATATTCAATTTTTACTTTTTTATTTATACCTTATAGATTAATGATTAGGTTAGAAGATATGAGTTACAAATTAACAATTAAACAAAAAATAATTAAGTAATAAGTATTATATGCAGACGGATAGGTTGAATAGCGGGTAGAAGTGATTGAAACTGTCACCATCAACCGATCCGTGTGGTTTCTTTCTCAACCGTCCAATTTGTCTTACTCGTTCCTTTTAATTTGCTTGGGTCAATGCGGTGTGGGCAGATACGGGGCAGTTGGACGAATTTTTGAACAACCCTACGGCTACATGATAACGATCTCCCATCGTATTCTTAAATCTCTGACTATCTTTTTGTTCTGTTTTGATTCTCAAACTTTCTCGCCGTGCCATTGTTAGTTTTAGATCTGAATCATCACTATCCACGTGAAATCTCTCATGCTCATTTTCATCACCATGTTGATTGGTTCTAATTTGTTCAATTATTTCTTTCCTTTATTTTTTTTTCTCAAGTTTTTTGTATTTGAAATCTTGCAAATGTTGCATCATCAATACTCGTAGTTCACCACTAATATTAGGACATACTGCCACTTGTCCTTTTAAATGTGTTAAGTGTTGTTTCAATATGGTAATGCCACAATTTATTTTTTTACCACAAAAATACATCTCACTTTATGGCGAGTAATGTTAACAGGAGTACCAAATTTTCACCAAATATCTTCACTAGGTATACGGTAACTATCATCTCTTTTTCCTCGTCTAACACCAGATTCACAACTATTTGCCATTAGTAGAGTGCGCTTTTAACTGATAAATATACCAAAATAATTAAGCATCATTTAACGCATAATAATTCATAACAAAAAATAATAATTTATTAGTGAAAAAATTCAATGGTAAATCTTAAAAATAGACTCTATATAATGGTCTTTTACATATAATATCATCTTCCTCATAATTAAAATATTAAACTTTATTTTAAATTCAATTAATCTACTTTGGTATACATGATGATCTTTTACATCTCATTTTCTTTTTAGAAGAATATCAAATTAAATATTAGAGGCCTATTTGGTAACGTTTACAGTTAAGATAAAATTATATTAAGAATATCAAATTATATTAAGATAAAATATAATTATCTTTCAAAATAAAAATTAAATATTAGAGGCCTATTTGGTGACGTTTACAGATTTCTATTTTTATTTACAAAAAATAAAAAATATATTTTTGTTTATATTTATAAAAAAATAAAAATAAAAACATATTTGGTAGTATAAATGTTTGTAAAGTGGTAGTTGGAAATTACAGATGAATCCAATCAAAATTTGTTTACAAAACAAGTGAATATACATTTTTTTTGTTTCTTAAATTTTTGTAAAATTTAAAAATTGTTTACAATTTTTTGAAAATAAAAATAATTATCAAACATATTTTCGTTTACAGTTTATGAAAAAAATAAAAATAAAAATAAAAAACAAAAAACATAAATATTACCAAACGACACCTAATAGTCTAACAAATATTTTTTTAAAATATATTAAAATTATAGTTCAATTACATAAAAATCTCCTAAGAATATTACTACAACAGCATTATTATATCAAATATTTTTTTTAGGTATATAATAAATATTATCTAATAAGATTTTCTAAATGACTAGATTAAAATTTTTTAATTAATTGACTTAAATTAAAAAATATAAGAAAGTGACTTGAGCTTGTATTTGGGTTAACTTTTTTTTTAATACTTTTTAGCTTTTTGATTTTTTTTATAAAAAAGTAAATGTAGAAATATTTAGAAAAAATCAACTTAGGCCAAATTAATAGACCTTTTTAAAGGCTTTTAAGCAAAAATTTAAAAAAAAAAAATTAAGCCAAACATAGACAATCAATACTAAATTATTTAATAATATTTTTATTAATTGATAAATATAATTTGTGAACCAAATTAATAAATTTAATTCAATATAAAACAAAAAATAACACATAATTAAACACAGCATTCAAAAAAATACACAACAGTATTAATTAAATGCAACATTCAAAAAATTACAAACATAATTAAACAAATAATTATAAATTAAATACAAATTCACCACTTAGTTGGGTTGCCCCGTTGCCCGTGCCAAGTCTGTGGGCTTTCCAATTTGTCTGTGGCTTTTCCAGTTCCAAAGTTGTAAACAAAACCAGAGCATAGCAAAAAATAGAGAGGTAGAACGTGAAGCAGCGCCGAAGTGCAGCGACCCCAACCGGCGACCATGATGACAGATCTGCAACAATTAGTACCGTTGGACATGGGATGAAGCTCGTCGGATGTGGAATGAAAGTCGAATCTCCTAGATTTGGGTTCCAACGTCGCAGATCAAAATAACAACGACTAGATTCGCAAACACATCAACGACCAGATCTAATATTCGGTGCCGTCAGACAGGGATGAAGCTCGTCACCGTCGTCAGACATGGGATGAAAATGAACGGACCAAATTTGGATGAAGCTCGATTAGATCCAAAACACAACACAAATAAAGCTCGATTAGATCTGAAATACAACACTAATGAAGCTTAGATGTTCAAGCAACCAGATCTGAGTCTGGAGCAAAAGTTTCACAAAATCTAAATCAAATTTGAAGAAAAATGCAAAAAGCATGAGGTATATAATCGAATCGGTCCTTTTTTACACGAATTGGTCCGATTTGCATATACATCGACAAAATATTCGTTACGAATCAATTCGTATTGTGAACTGGCCGAGTCTTGTGTGAAAATTATTTTCACTGATATATCGGTGCGTATCGGACTCGATCCTTTAAATTTTTGCTACATAGTGGCCAGTTCGCTACGAACCGGCCGAGATTCAAATATGTGGTCCCGGGAGTTCGAGGATCTAGGGGTTTTGGGGTTCCGGGGGTCTCGAGGTCCTGCATTCAGGGGGTTTGGGGATTCCGGAGGTCTCGAGGTCCTAAAGTTCTGGACTCCAATCTCTAGTGTCTCAAGGTCCTAAGGGTTTCGGGATCTAGAGACTTAAGGAGTTAGGGGTGTAGGATTCTGGGGGTTTAAGGGTCTGACATCCCGGGAATCTAAGGTATGAGGTTTCAGGGGTCCAAGGTCTAAGGGTCCCGAGGGTCTGGGGGTCTAGGGGTTTGAGGTCCTGAGAATTCAAGATCTTGAGGTCTTGGGGTTTTGAAGGTCCTAAGTGTTCGCGGTCCTGGGGTTTTGAGGGGTTCGGGGGTTCTGAGGGTCTAGAGTCCCAAGTGGTTGTGGCAGGGGTCTAGGGTCTTAAGGGTTTGGGGTCCCAGACGTTTGTGATTTTGGGGGTCTAGGGCCCAAGGACTTAAGGACCCGGGGTTTCTTGGGGTTCGGGGGTTAGGGGTTCTAGGGCCCCGGGGGTCCAAGATCCTTGGAGTTTGGCATTTTGGGAGTTTAGGGTCTCGAGGGTCTATGGTCTTGGGGTCCTGACCGTTTGGGGGTTCTTGGGGTCTGGTGGTCTCGCGATTTAGGGTCCTTGGAGTCCTAGGGGTTTGGGCTTTGAGCTCTAGGGTTTTAGGGTTCTATGGTCTGGGGTTCCAGGTGTTTTGGATTCCTAGGATCTGGGTGCTTGGGGTCCCAGGGTATGAGTCTGAGGTCCTTGGATCTTGAAATTCTGGAGTCTTAGCGGTCTAGAGCTCTGGATCTGGAGTCCAGCGTCTTGGCGATCTTGAATATTCAATAATTTTTTAATTATTTCTTTAGTAATTTTGATTTTTATATTTTATCTTGCTTAATAGGACGGTAACAATGAGATTGTACAATTATTGAATTTTAAGAATTATAAATTATAAAATATTAATAATTTTTTATGAAAACCAAACAACAAGAATTTTTTTGTGAAAAATATTTGATATCACAATTAAACTCAGAAAAATAAATTATTTTTAAAAAAATATTTTCTATGAAAATCATTTTCTATTGAAAAATATTTTTAACCCAAATAAACGATCCTAAATAAATTAGTTATTCGTCTAATAATATAGTCTAAATATTTATTCAAGTTTTAATTAATAAAAATATTTGAAAAGAATTTGTAACGGCTGGGATGTGGGGGCACAAGTGAAGTAGCAAGTGAACCCAAACATCAGACCCCTTGTGCTGCATTCTTGCCACGTGGAACGATCACGTGAAGAGAGTCTTCTCGGTCCCACATCAATCCAAATCTCGGATACTTAAAGAGTAACGCTCATCGGATACCTGCAACAGCCGGTCACCATCCATCTCCCCAGATTTGGCTAAGGCATCATCACATTTATCACCTGACCTGGCCGGTGGCCACAATTTAATACAGATTTTTTGTGTTTGGTAAAAAGCAATTAATGTGACAGCAAGCGACTTTTGCTAAGTTTAGCGGATTCTCTTAATCCAGAGAAACTTCCAAATTTAAGCAAACACAGCTTTAATTCAAGGACCACTTTTACCCCCTATAGCCAGTCACCACCCATGAGTTTACAGCTCCTAGCCGGTCCCCATTTCCCCTACAAATTGCCAGCTTCGTATCACTGTTCCATTGCACCACACAATAGTTCCGAGCTCTCTCTCTCTCCCCCTCCCTCTCTTTCTCTCACACACACAGGTTCATACATACATACATAAATATAGATATATATCCGAAAGGCATATATATATATATATATATAAATTATTTGAAATGTATATATAATTTTTATGTCTATACATGAAATGTATGTAAATTCAACGGAGGTATAAGTCTTTGGATGAATGGATGTGCATGCAATTGTAGCGGCATCTAATACATTGTCTTGATTCTCTATTACGGTGATCTTATATACGTGTGTATATGTAACATGTCTACACACAAAATCTATACTTAAACATATATTGTATATATGTACATATACATGGTTAAGGAGCAATGTATGTCGTGGATGGTGAGTGAGGAGAGATTGATTTTTATATACTTATAATACAAATATATATATATATATATATAAGGAGGAATGTTGTATGTCGTGGATGGTGAATGAAAGGATGGTAAATGAGAGAAGAAGGGTTTCAAGATATGTTGACAGAAGAGAGAGAGCACAACCCGCCATTAGTTAAAGAAAATCTTTGCTTTTCGTGGGAGTGTGCTTTCTCTTCTTCTGTCATCATCACATAAATACTTTTGTATCCCTACTGTGGCCAGCTCTAATATCGATATATATATATGTATATGTATATATTTTGGTTTAAAATGAGTTGTTTAAGTTTGAACTATTTATTTTATAATTTTTTCATATGCTTATTGGATATGGCTCAGTCAAATTGAATTTTAGCGTAAATAATTTTTACTACAAAATCTACAAAATAAACCATTTACATGATTGTAGGTCTACTAAATCGGATCTTGAGAGGTATTGGGGGACTTCGCCTAAGGGGAGCTTTACCTTCTTTCATCATCCATAAATCCCTCATAAATAGTGATCTAGTTTGACATTTTTAATTAATTACATCCATCGATCTATGCACGTGTTTGACATTTTTCATATGATATGGTGTTCCAATCATCTAATTTTATGATATCATATCTCTGTAATATTAAACACATATGAACGATGAATATGTACTTCTTTAATTCATCTTATGAACAACTTCCACCTCAATCTTTCCATCCTTATGAATATTGATTTATAAAGAAGGGAAGGTTGGGAAGTAAGTTAATCAATC
>JAOTRH010064669.1:0-51079 GCA_034768845.1 Heliamphora exappendiculata | reverse complement strand
CCATGCCTCTCTTTTTGCTTATTTTAGCTTCCAAAAATATATACACCATTGTTGCTTATAAAACCTCTTTTGAGAATTCTTGCCATTGACTTAATTTTGAGCCATGCATATACATATATATATATATATATATATATATTTTTTTTTTTTTAAAGTTTGTAATAATTCTCTTATGCAAATTTAGGGTGTCAACCATATTTTAATCATTGTAATTTTCCAATCATTTTTTTAAAGGGACCCTATTATTATTTTACGTTTATTTTAAACAAAATGGTATATGCATATACGTCTAATGCCCCGTTTATACAATATAATAGTCACATCAAAGCCCACTAAAACCCCATGGCTGGCCATCCCACTCTATCCCTCCCTCGTGTGTAAATCTTGTCTAAGGTCATGTTGTAAGAACTTCGCATGCCCTTTGAACACTTGGCAGAAAACCTTCCCAATTTCCTTTCATTTTCATCATCACACCCACTCTTGATTGAGGCTTTAAAATTTGGCATTCCTTTTCCTCGTTGGCTGAAATGCATGAGAGCATGAGAGAGAGAGAGAGAGAGAGAGAGAATGTGAGTTGAGAGGAGGAAAGAAGCGAGGAAGCAGAAGAAAGAAAATTCTATACCTTTGTTAAGTGCTCTCAAAGAAGCTTGACGCTCCATAGATGGAATATCCACCACCACCACTTTTTCACGATCACTACTATCTACATTTCCACTTGTTTTCAAGATATAAATAACTTTCAAATTAAGTTCTCCCTTCTCTCTTTTTGTTTGGTTTATGTTTGGACTGAAATTTAAATTTTCGAATGATGCAACAAAATTCCATAAAGAGTGGCAGCTAAAGTTAAAATAGATGGGTAGATATTATGGATTGAGTTCCAGCTGAAAGCATAAAAGCAATTCAAATAAAATAGGACATATGGCCACAAATTGGAGTATTGCTGAAGAAAAAAAAGGTAGAGGTTACAAGTGAAAAAAAGCACATGACACGTGTTATCCCAAGAGGAAGTCAAAGTGAGCAGCTAGTTGTTAGAGTAAAAGATGGCACTAAATAGGGGGAACAATTGTGCAATTGGCTATAAAATTAAAGGAGGCCGGAAAAAGAAAGGATCGAACACATCAATCCACATAGCAAGCCTCGAGCTTAAGTCTATTTCATATCTTATAGCTACATATCTTTTTTCCTTTAGTTCAAATCCAACTTCAATTTTAAATTCAAGTTTAACCTTCATTCTGTATTAATTCTAGTTTAATGCTAATCGATTGTTCCAATTTATACTTAATTTTAATCCAATAAGTCTATTTTAAATTTAGTTTCAGTTTTTGATCGTTCGTCCTATAAATTTCATTCATTTTAATTCAAAAAGGCACATGAAAACTATTGGAAGTCCTCTTCATTGAGGTGAATTTCGAACTTATAGTCTTATTGCTTCGGGTTATATACAATTAGGCCTAGTTAGAAGTTGAGTTGAGCGTAATTTTCAAACAGTTGGATGCATTCATCTTGGCACACCTGCATTATCATTAGTTCCTGAATATATTTCAGCGCGAATGCCAACAATTTCAAAGAAACTCCATAAACTCTATAAACAATACATGAATCTCAAAGACAATACAAAGAGACCTAGCTAAACTCAAGACATCTATAAACTCGAGCAAACTGAATTGTCACATCATATCTTGATACTGGATGTTCATGTAAGTCTATAATAACCACTCACAAACAAATAACCCTGTCAAACGCATGGGATAATGAAATATTAAATAATGGGCAGGAAAACTGTGCAAGTCTAGTATACTCGAACAAGTACATATAAAGGATAACTATGACCACAAATATAACCATCATCCAAAGCAAACATGTGATCTAAACAAATATAGATATGAAAGAAGATTTTATTTATCTAGAAAAGACTACCATGCTAGACAATCATGATATTAGCCAACACTATCGACTACCATGCTAGTAACCAAACACTACTATGCAACTAGCCAAACACTATCGGCTATTATACTAGTAACGAAACACAACTATACTAACTACCTTCTCCCTTTTTTGTCACCGGAAGCAAATACATTAGCATCACCATAATGTCGATCATCAAACAAATGGCCATGGATAAGAGACATCTGACTATCAAGGCTGTCAACTTAAGTCTCAATACTGTGTAAAATCTAAAGAATATCTAGAGTAGCTGTCGGGACCCGATCCCTTTTAATTTGTAAAGATTAATTAAACCTTGTTGTGATATTCTTGGTGAAAAATGGTTAAGTGTTTAATTATATAAAAAAATTAAAATTTAACGATGAAAATGATGATAATTATATGCTTGATAATGCATGAGAATAATTATTGTTGGCTGCTTGAATGAATTCTGAGGTGTTTGGTTTAAACTTCAAAACCTATATATGTAATTTCTTTGGAGTGACTTAGCATTGACCATTCGAGCGGGCAATGGTCCGCTTAAGCGAACTGTCGGCAGATGGGTTTTAAAATTTTGGGACAAAGCTTCATTTCTCATTTCCTCATCTCCCCTCTCTCTCTCTAAAACTCAAACTATACGCCCTAGAACCAGTTTTGGTGTTCCCTTGAGCTTCTCTTGCTCCATTGGAGGTTATTTTTGCTTCACTCTCGATTGAACACCTTGGAGAGGTTGTCCTACGCGTTGAGAGCTTCGTTTTCATCCTCAGTAGAAGGTTTTTGTCCTTGGAGCTTGTTAGGGTCTGATTCTTGTGATTTGATCTTCAAAGAGGTATGATCTATGACTAAACGTGAACTTTGTGTGTATATGAGTTGTATTGTTGTTGGATTTGTATAAACTCATGAAGAATTTATTTTTTTTTGAACCTTAGGTTAGGGTTTGAGGTTAATGCATGTTAAACCTTGAGTCTATGAATGATTTGTGGTAAACTTATCATGATATTATCGTTGGAGTACTGTTAATTGGTGATTTGAAAAATTAGGATTTGATTGGGTTGAAACTTGAATCAAAATGGGGGATTTTTGGGTTGGTGAACTCAAACAAGAAAATTGGTTGAATGTTGGGCAAATTAGGAGTTGGGTTAACCTAATTGTATATAAACTTCATGAATTTAGATGATATATTAACATTTTAGGTTGATGGGTTAAGGATTTTGAGTAAATCCTATGAATTGATGAATGTGGATAATATGATATGTTAATTTGGAGAGTTTTTAGAACCTTTTTAATTCGAATATGTGAATTATGGAAATATTAAAAATTATTGAGAATTAGAACTTTAATGGTGTTGGGTTTGACGAGAGGAACCGGGTAGACAGTTGGACTTGGCTTTAGTATGATGATCTAATTAAAATACCGTGTTATTTGAATGGATAATTAAGTTGGGCTCGAGCAGCTTCTTGGTAAAAGATCGAAAACTTACGCAATGTGTGGTAGGTTCTTCCATCGGGTTAATCCCCGTAAAAGCATGATCTGGGTGGCCCAACCATTGATATTTTTGAGAAAAACTGAAAATGTGTGCTATTTATGTTGGGCTATAAAATGGATATTTTTTCATTGGGTCTCACGTAGCTCGGTTGTATAATTACGCCTCGATTTATAGGCGCCATTAGGTTTTGGTACTTAATTAAATCAAAGAATGAATTGAATTCGCAAAATCCTTACGTTATGGTTGATGAAATTGTGAATTGAAAAACCTTGAAAATGATGAAGAATTTGGAACGATTTGAAATTTGGAGTTATGGTAACCTTAGGGTGGTTTGAAATGATGAAGAAATAAAAAACTAAACAATAGTTTGTGTATAAATGGAAGTGATTTGTATGAAAAATCGGTTATGTGAATGAAAATTTATTAGAAAAGTAGAATTGATTTTTGAATAAAAACTTGTTGTGCATTCTCATAATTATCCTCGCATGTTATGCATTTGTTCCTCTTTAGTTAATTTCTTACGAGTCTCGGCTCATGTTATTTAAACACATTTCAGGTGATAGTGGAAAGAAAGCCGCAGAATGAGAAAAATGTCTTGGAGACCCATTTTGTGTAGTTCGATAGAATTACGTGTTCACTTGTAGAATATTTTGAAATTAAACTATAAATGTAATTCTTTTTGTATACATTTAATGAATGCATTTTAGATTAGAGTAACCCGTATTGTAAGGCCCTAAAGCCATGCATTCATATCTTGTATACATGTGAGGGCGCTTGGGTATATAAATTGGCTTATTTAGGAGTTATTTTACAAGTAAAATTTCTTCATTTCACTCTTATCTTTTACCAGAAAATTGGAAGCCTTGTTTCGTTTTTAATACAAAGAATCTTTCTTTACAAGTTCTTTTGATTTGGATTCTTTAAACCGGGTTCTTTTCTTATCTATTGCATGGATTTCTATTATTACATTTTTGGAGTGTCACAGTAGCTGACGACGGTGAAAATCCTAGAAGACCAAGAGGATGAGGATTTGCTAAATCTAAAGCTGCGGGCGTAGAAGCAAAAGCATCACTATGTGGGCTAGGATGAATATGTGCAAAACTTTGATTCCCTGTCTGACATTTGATAGGAGCAAAAACAACGATAGGAGGTTCATTCTCTGCAACAGTAATGCCATGAGATCGAGCAAGACGAGTAATAAACTATCCATATGGAAGACCAGCAGAACTATGAGGAGCAAGGACACATAATACATATTTTGTCAAATTAGAAAAGGCGGATCGATCAACAAACCACTCCCTAATTTACTTAATTACTTTTATTGAAAAATACATTGATAGAAATTTTAACATTCGTTCTTTCATGTGATCGCCACCCTAATTTAAAGTCATGTGTCTGTCCATGAACAAATAGTCTTTATATGCGTTCTGATGCAAGATTTCCTAGCTTAAAAAGTTTCGCGCATGTAGTCGTTTATTTCAAAGATATTCAGGTGACATTTACAATTTTTTGTTTATAATTTTATTTTTTTTATAAAATTTATATATTTAAAATCTTTTAGTTTAGATCTCTTAAACAAGATTCATTTTCAATATAAAAAATATAAATTTTATGAGCATAAAAAAATAATTAGTCAAAAATATGATTCTTAAACCTTGTAATGTATTTAGTTCATTTCAATTTTTTTAAATCCTTAGATTTACTACAATTTTCTTTTTTAAAAGATTTATATTTTTAAAATCTTTTAGTTTAGATCTCTTAAACAAGATTCATTTTTAATAGAACAAATAAAAACTTTATCAGCATAAAAAATAATTAGTCAAAAGTCTAATTCTTAAACCATGTAATGTATTTAGTCCATTTCAATTTTCTTTAAGTCCTTAGATTAACTGTTTAAAAAGTTTTAAGAGTTAGAATCTTCTAATTTAATGCTAGGCAATTTAAGGGACAAAATCATGTTGGAGGCAAGATTGTTAGAATTTTTATTTTTACAAATAATTAACGAAAAAAATTAACTTGACGGGCAAACACAAAAAATGGCTCCAGATAAAACTTTTGATAACGAACAATTAAAATAAAATCCGTGCACCAGAAGTTAATTTAGAAAAATACCTTTTTACCGGTCGAATCTTAACTACGATTTGAATCCGAGTTGAAGCTACTGTCAGATCTTTTACTGTATTTTCTTATGCGATTCTTGAATGTAGAGTGGGCTACAATCTATCAAGAATGCGTACCGGTAGAATGCGGACAACTTTAGTCTTAGAAGACAATTTATGAAATTGGTTCAGCCTACTCGCATATTTGTAGGACTACAATAAGGACCTGGGAAGTAATTATGAGTAAGACTTCCAGTAGAACACAGACACGTACCAGCGGTTTTTGCAATTAAGCAAACCTCATAGCGGTATCAGCAATTATGAAAAATTAGCAGCGATTTCTATAATTTCCATAAAATACTGAATTATAGTTTACACCACTGAATAACTATAATTGCATTCTGACCCATAATCTCAAGACCATCTAGCATTGAGCTTCTGTTATTAAATGCCTACAATTTCTTCCCACGCTAAGATTTTCGATACATGTGAATTAAATTTAATTACTGATAATTTAATTTAATCGACATCTCAGTATTTCTTAAGCACTTCTGCTTAATCAAATCCACCATTAGAGTTTTGCCTGTTCAAAACTTATAAGCTTCCTTAAAGGGGTATCGTCAATTCCGATCTTTCAGGACGTGAATTCCGTTAATAAATAATATTTGTCATATACATAATACCGCTATTCAACTCACCAGGAATATAAACCCATATAAGATCGCACAATCTAATAAATCAAAACAACGAATATTAAATATGTGTAAATCAATAATTATTTCAGGAATAAGAGAATAGGTACAATTCACAATAACCTTGAGGTATGAATTAATTTATATAGTCAGTATAAAATTAATTACCCCAAATGTCTCGTTCAATATACACAAAGTGTACTAGCACAGAAAGTCGAAATAATAGACGATGTTATTATTTGTTTCCCGTAACCAAAACAGGTCTATTAAAAGTCTGTGTTACAGTCGTACCGATGATATGTCCATTTTTATCTAAACTGTGAACATAAATTTATATTCTGTAAGAATCTAAAATCTGATCTTCTGTGTGTAAGCCGTACTCTACACACCAGATTAACTACTGTTAGCCAATGGTTTTTTAATTTGATTTTGATGATTTTCATAATTTATTTTCTAAGAATTAATAAATTTAAATGAATAATATTTTATATTTTTAAAATAAAAGTGTTAACACATTTTGAACAATTAAAGCTGACACATTAGCAAAAAAGAAATGACTTATATCTCAAAAATGTTCAAACACTTAAGTATTCTTGAATAAGAATATTTCGTGTTAATCATAATTAAAAATTAAGTCAAATACTTTTAAGACAAAGTATACTTAAAACTTATCAAGTGTGTCAACACTCTTTGATCAAATGGTTTGACACCCTAACTGCTTTACAAGTCGATCTTCAGGTATTAAAGCTTTAGTGTCGACACAAACAAGTTTTGTATCAACACAAAAGATCCGAAACTCTCAGAACTCAATTTGAGTCGACACAAATCAATTTTGTGTCAACACAAAAGTGATACTCACTTTTGGTATCCGAAAGTTTGGGTCACCACAAATAGAAGTTGTGTTGACACAAAACTATCGAGACCTCCTGCAAATTTTTGGTGTCGACCCCAAGTCCAAATGTGTCAACCCAAAAGTCCTAAGCCTGCTTGCAGAATGTTGTTATCGACCCCAAGACCAAATGTGCCAACACAAAAGAACTGAGGTTTCCTGCAGAAATTTAGTGTCGACACAAAAGGCAAGTTGAGTCGACATAAATGGTCCCTCTAGATGCTGAAGTTTCAAACGAGTCGACACCAGATTCAAATATGTTGACACCAGAATATTGGAAGGTAGAATGCAGAAATTGTATCGACCCCTCAGAAAATTCGTGTTGACCCAACTGCTTGAAGAACCCTGCCCTAAACACTTTGTGTCGACACCAAAGGTAATTGTGTCGACACCGACGATAGAAATTTAAATCGCAGTAGATCTCAACGGTTGAATTTTTGGCATTTATTGATCCCACCTACCTCCAACGGTCATGAATGCACAAGAACATATATAAGGAGTAACTTCTCAGCATTTAAATAGGTTGGAGACTTGCATTTACTGTTCTATTGGTCAAATCAATCTCAGAAATCTCAAGCTCACATTTATTGCTATAACTCCACTTCTTGTTTTTTATCTCTCTTTACCTTCTCATTTGAGAGTGAGTGCTCTTCATTAATACATCTCATTTATTGTATTCAATGGTGAGTCTCCCTTTATCGTTTGAGTGAGTGAGTGAAACTCATCGAAGAAGAGTTTAAGAGAGATTAGAAGAAAACTTGGGCTTATTTTAATAGGATTGAAATTGTAAAGGCATGTGAATGTGCCCGTAAATATTTAGATCAGTCAAGAGAAGTCTTGAAGATTGTAAAGGTTTGGAATACACCCGCGAAGTATTCTGAATAGTGAAAATATTCAAGGAAGATCTTGAGGAGTGGATGTAGGCTAGGATAAAGTCGAACCACTATAAATCTCTGGTGTCTGATTCTATTTTTCTATCCCTCAACTTTTAATATTTGCATTGCTTCAATATTTTCTTATCTTGCTTTATTTATTTGCAAATTTAAAAGATTTTTAAAAAATACTTTTAAATTTTTATTTTTTTAAAAATCTAATTCACCCCCCTCTTGGGTTGCTTAGAACAAACAATTGGTATCATAGCCTAAGCTCTTGTCTTTGAGTTAAAAGTCTAAGAGTTTTATACGGCAACCACTAGCATCGGACCTATCCAATTTGAAGGTCAATCGACCAATAGACTTCCATTATTTAATGGAACAAACTATAACTATTGGATGGATAAAATGAAAATCTATATTCAAGCCATAGATTACGACATTTGCCGGGTTATTATAAATGGACCCAAGAGACCCATCAAAATTATTGAAGGGGCTGCTGTCCCTAAATCAGAGGCCGAATGGACTAAAACCGACATAAGGGAGATACAAAAAAATGTTAAAGCCATGAATCTCCTGTACTACTCACTTGACCCAAACGAGTTCAATAGGATCACGACTTGTGACACCGCAAAAAAAATTTAGAATAGACTTGAAATTACCCATAAGGGTATCAATCAAGTGAAAGAGTAAAAAATCAGTCTGCTTGTTCATAATTATGAATTATTCAAAATGAAGCATGATAAAATAATTTCTGGTATGCTCATTCACTTCACTGATATTATAAATGGATTGAAATCTCTTGGCAAGATTTATTCTGATGCAGACATGGTAAGAAAAATTCTTAGGTGCATGCCTAAGAGTTGGGAAGCAAAGATCACGGCTATACAAGAAGCCAAGGACCTGAATAGGCTTAGCCTAGAAGAACTTCTTGGTTTTCTAATGGCCCATAAGATGAACATCAAGATGGATGATGAGGAAGACAATAAAAAAAAGGCATTGCCTTCAAGTCTTCAACTCATGATGAAGAATCTAAAGAAGAGTCCTCCAGTGATGAGAATGAAGACATGGCTTTCGTCACAAAGAAGTTCAAGAAATTTCTTAGAAATAAGAAACAAGGGGGAAGGAAATTTTTCAAGAAGGAAGGATACAAGGGAGAGCCAAACAAGTTTAAAGGTGATTCCTGCATATTCAAATCAGAGCACAAGAATGATGAAATAATCTGCTACGAATGCAAAAGACCTGGACATGTCAAAGTTGAATGCCCCCAGCTCAAGAAGCAATTCAAGAAGGGCTTCAAGAAAGCCATGATAGCTTATTGGGGCGAAAGCGATGATAGCAGGTCTGAAGATGAAAAGAAAGAAAATAAAGTTGCCAATTTATGCCTTATGGCTAGAGAAGATGATGAGGTAACTCCTGATCATTTTTCCTTAGAAGAATTGCAAAATACTTTTGAAGATTTGCATGATGAGTTGAGAAAATTATGTGCTAAGAATTTTATTTAAAAAAAATTAGTTCTTTTCTCCTCAACTGAAATAGAGACTTTAAAAAGTAAAAAATCTATTTTGACAAAACAAGTCTCTGATCTGAAAAATAAAAACAAGTCTCTGATCTGAAAAATAAAAACAAGACTTTGAGTGAAAAAGTTAAGGATCTCACAAAAACAGTTTATAAGTTCACTCAAGAAAAGAAAAATCTGAATAAACTTCTTGAGATGTACAAATATATTTTTGACAAAGCTGAAATTGGTTATAAACCCAAGATGAAACAAAAATTCTTGAGCAATATTTTTGTCAAGGCATCATCAAATTATTCAAATGCTATATGTTTCCACTATTATGAGCATAAACACGTTGTCACACACTGCCCATAAAAAATCTCCTAATGTTTCTGTCGAAAAGGCTTGGGTTCCTAAAAGAACACATTCTCAAGGAACTAACATCAAAGGACCTATGAAAGTTTGGGTACCAAAGATCAAAACTTGATTCTTCTTGTAGGTATGTCTCAAATTCTCATTCAAGGAGGGGATGTGGTATCTCAATAGAGCTTGCTCAAGGCACATGGCAGGTGACAAATCGATATTTACATCTCTCAAGCCAAAATATAATAGATTTGTGACTTTTGGAGACAATAGTAAATGAAAAATCATAAGAATTGGCTGCATTGGTAAAAAATTTTCCCCTTCTTTTGAAAATGTTTTGCTTGTTACTGGTTTGAAATATAACCTTCTTAGCATAAGCTAACTTTGTGACAAAGGTTACAAAGTTGTGTTTGATCATGCTAAGTGTGTTATTGAAGATTCAGCTAATAAGAAATTTATTCTTGAAGGTCTTAGACATAAAAATATTTATACATTTACTCTAAATGATCTTTCTAAGAATGACACTAAGTACTTAGCCGCCTTGAGTGACAATAGTTGGTTATGGCGTAGATCACTTGGACATGCACACATGAACTTAATTTTCAAATTTTTGAAAAAAGAATTAGTGATTAGGTTACTCCAAATCAAATTTAAAAAAGATAAAATGTGTGATGCATGTCAACAAGGGAAACAAATTAAAAGTTTTTTTCATTCTAAAAATGAGATTTCGACTTCTAAGCCATTACAACTATTGCACATGGACTTATTTGGCCCACAAAGACTTTAAGTTTTCAAGGCATGAGATACGGATTTGTTATTGTAGATGACTTCATTAGATACACTTTGGTGTTATTCTTTTCTCATAAGGATGAAACATTTACCTCTTTTTCAAAACTGTCTCGGAGAATTCAAAATGAAAAAGGTTTTCAAATCATAAGTATCCGAAGTGATCATGGTAGAGAATTTCAAAATAAAAATTTTGAAAAATTTTGTGATAAAAATGGTATTAATCATAATTCCTCTGCTCCTAGAACCCTTCAACAAAATGGAGTTGTTGAGAGGAAGAATATGACATTGGAAAAAATTGCTAGAACCATGCTCTGTAAAAATAATCTACCAAGATGTTTTTGGGCTGAGACTGTCAATACCGTTTGTTTTATCATAAACAGAGTTATGATAAGAGTTTATTTCAAGAAAATCCCATATGAGATATGGAATGGAAGAATACCTAACATCAGTTATTTTCGTGCCTTTGGGTGCAAATATTTTGTTTTAAACAACAACAAAAAACTTTTGGATAAGTTCAACGCAAAATTTGACGAATGCATTTTTTATGATATTATATATCTAGTAAAGCGTATAGAGTTTTCAACAAAAGGACACTAGTTGTTGAAGAATCTATACATGTTGTCTTTGATGAAGCTAACATTAGTACTTCAAAAAATTTCTGTGAAGATAACCTTGTTGACATAGAAAAAAGTACAGAATATATCTTTATCAAGAAAAAATAAGAGCCAAATCAAGAGAAAATTTTAAATCCACAACAAAATGCACTCCAAAAGATAACAGAATTTGAAAATTCAAAAAATTCAGATTTACCTAAAGAGTGGAGGTATGCTCATGGTCACCCAAAAGATCTAATCATTGGTGATCCATCTCAAGGTATCAAAACTCGCTCTTCTTTACATAATATTTGTGGTAATTTAGCATTCCTTTCTCAGACTGAACCAAAATATTTTGAGAAAGCCGAAATTGATGAATTTTGGATCTTGGCTATGCAAGAAGAGCTAAACCAATTTGAAAAAAATAAAGTTTAGACTTTAGTTCCAAGACCTAAAGAACACTCTATTATCGGTACAAAATAAATTTTTAGAAATAAAATGCATGAAAATAGAGTAGTTCTTAGGAACAAAACTCGATTAGTAACCCAAGGTTACAATCAAGAAGATGGCATCGATTTTGATGAGACTTTTGCTCATGTGGCTAGGCTCAAAGCCATTAGGATGTTACTTGTTTTTGCATACTTTAAAATTTTTGAACTCTATCAAATGGATGTCAAAAGTTCATTTTAAATGGTTATAGCTCGGAGGAAGTTTATGTGAAATAACCTTATGACTTTGAAAATTTAGATTTTTCAAACCATGTTTACAAACTTACCAAAACTCTTTATGGTTTAAAGCAAGCACCAAGAGCTTGGTATGAAAGGCTTAGCAAATTCTTGATTGAAAATGAGTTTTTTAGAGAAAAGATTGATACCACCCTTTTTATCAAGTCTCAAGAAAGTGACATGCTAGTTGTACAAATTTATATAAATGATATAATTTTTGGTGTAACTAACGAATCTCTTTGCAAAGACTTTGTTAAGTGTATGCAGGGCGAATTTGAAATGGACATGTTGGGTGAGCTCAACTACTTTCTAGTACTTCAAATCAAATAAACTCAAGAAGGAATCAACATCAATCAAGCTATGTACACGAGGGACATATTGAGAAGGTTTGACATGCTCAAGGCAAAGCCTATGGGAACTCCAATGTGTCCTATAACGATAAAAAGCGTTATAGAGGTATAATCGAATCCCTCCTATATTTAACTGTTAGTATACTGGTTATTATGTTTAGTGTTTGCATGTGTGCTAGATTTCAATCTAATTCTAAGAAATCACATGTAACCGATGTTAAAGCGCATCCTTAGATACCTCTTAGAAACACAAAATCTAGGATTATTTTATCATAGAGAAATAGCCTTTGAGTTATTTGGCTATTTGGATGTTGATTTTGCCGGATGCAAAGTAGATAGAAAAAGCACAAGTGGTACTTGTTAATTCCTAGGACACTCACTAATCTCTTGGTTTAGCAGGAAGCAAAACTCAGTGGCCTTGTCCACAGCCGAGACTAAGTACATTACAACTGGAAGCTGTTGTGCACAAGTTCTTTAGATGAAACAACAATTAGAAGATAATGATTTTCACTTAGATCATATTCTTATCAAATGTGATAATACTAGTGTAATCAATATATTCAAGAATCCTATACAACACATAGAGATTAGACATCATTTTATAAGAGATTAAGTGCAAAAAGGAAATATAAAACTTGAATTTATAGACACCGATTACCAGTTATCGGATATTTTCACAAAACCTTTAAATGAAGAAAAAATATGCTATATTAGAAGAGAACTTGGTATGTTATGTGCTCTTAATTGATGATTTATATGTCATACTAATCATGTCTTTTAGTGCATTTCAAAATGTCTGATGTTCTTTCTTGAATGTAAAAATGTGTCGACACAACTTGAAAATGTGTCAACGCATATGTGTGTAGTGTTGACACAAAACTGCATAGAAGTGGTCCTACGTAAATAGTGTTGACCCCGTTCTATTCAGTGTTGACACCTTAGTTTTTCGTAACTCTTGGTAAATTTGTGTCGACACCGAGCTTGATTGTGTTGACCCAAATGGCAGAATGTGTCGACACCAAATGAAAAATATGTCGACATCATTTCCATGTTTTTATACCCACAAGCGATACGAATCTTGTCGACACCAAATAAAATTTATGTCGACACAAATCGTTAAGTCTATATATAGACATGTCGGTCCACGAATAGTCACACCGTTCCTGCTCTCTCTCTTTATAAATTGTTCATCTCCCACCTTTTCTCCTTCAAACCCTGAGTCGACTCCTCATCTCCTTGTCAAATCCAAACCCAAATCCCTCACAATGCCGCCAAAAATGATGGAAAAAGGCATAAAGAGGATCGGAGAAGGAACGCCCTCAAGCCCTAGGACGTCGAAACGGAAGAAGACAGCCTCCAAGACGACGACGGCAATGAAAACGGCATCAGTACCAGAGAATGTAGCCTCATCAGAGGTAATCTCCTTTAAAACTCCCAAAATCCGCCAACTATATTTCTCTTCCTTTGCAAATCGCAAAATCTGTCCCGGTCGTAGCATAGACTTTCATTTCTTTGATTGTATTGAAATGAGGTTTAAGGACCTTTTCTCAAGCCTTAGGTGGGAAAGGCTACTTCAAATCAAAGAACCTCACTATCCTACATTGATTAAGTCTTTTTATGCTCACTTTCACATATCCTTGGTTTTGACTACCACCATCACCACTTGGGTGAATGGTAAAAATATTGTTTTGACCCCTTCATCCTTAAACGAAATCTTTGGCATCTCCAAAGGGGATATTTGTGTTTATCACAGCCAGAAACCCATTGAGGTTAAAGGTTTTTCTTTGTCTGATTCTGTCAAAAATATTTTTGAGAATAAGGACATCGACCCCTCCAAGCCATAGATGCAAACTCGTTGAAATCAGAAATGCGCATGGTCAACTATATTTTCCTACCCCAGTTGGAAAATTTTGGTGATGTTTCATATATGCATATTTTCATCATGTGGTGCATCATCGAGAAGAAAAACCTAGATTTAGGATTTTTTTTCACTCACATGTTTCACTCACATAATAAGTCAAATTTCTCTTTGCCTCATGGGATGTATCTTATTCGTGTTTTTCGCCACTTTGGCATTGATTTATCTGAGAAAAAGGCCGTTGTCTTTTCTAAACATGATCTGTATGGTAGCTCCTCCCTGAAACATATGCAGATTGCAAATGTTAACTGGGTATGGACCACTGCTCGCCGTAGTACTCCTACATCCGTTAGAACTCCTCCCCCTCCTCGTTACCCTCGAGTCACTTCATCCATTCCCATCGATCTTGATTATCCTCTTTCCCATCCTATTTTTCATGAACCTTTTGACACTCTTAATCCATCATATATTCCCCATCCTCCTTCCACATCCACTTCTGCTCCATCTGCTCCTACTACTCCTGTTCAAGTTGACCTATTTGAGGTTGTTTCATTAATCAATTCCTTATCTTCCAAAGTCACTCTCTTTCAAGCAAAGGTAGAACAGGATTTCTTTGATTTTCATTGTACTATTTTTGCACTCTCTGAGAATGTTAAACATCTTGACAAAATAAACCGTTGCCTCAGACGAGATGTAGAAAATGCCATTGATGCAGGGAGAGTGCTTTGCAAAACAATAGATGAAAACATTGCATCCATTGTAAATTGCAACAAGAAAATCCTCCATCAAGTGCGCAAAGAGTATGACCAAGGGATTGTCACGGCCGTTCATGCGAACTCACAGAAGGTGGAAGAACACCTAAAGTGGATCCAGGACACTTGGGCCAAACAATTCAAGGCTAAGAAGACGAAGGAAGAAAGAGCCATGAGACTCAAAAAGGAAGCAGATCTTGCTTTAGCAGCTCGTTATGAAGCTATGGCAGCGGCTGAAGCCAAGGATGAGCAATCACGCGCTACAAATGAACGGGCCTCTGCAAGCAAAGAGAAAGCCATGGCCAAGAAGGACTTCAAGCGCTTTATGGATAATCAATAGCCCCACCTTTTTTTTAAGATTACAAAATAGAAAAAGAAAAGAGGAGAAAAGAAGAAGAAAAGGGAAGTACAGAAGTGAAGGGGAGAGAAAGTGAAAGAAGATTAGAAAACGAACATTTCCTTAAGTTTTTTTTTTTGTTAATGAAGGAGAAGTTGTAATCATACATTTCTTTTGGTTGTTTGTTTAAATGCTTGGGATGTTTGAACAGTTTTTTTGAATGAATGGTGAATATTATATCTATTCAATTATATATTGTTCATTTGCCTATGAATGTTTATTGAATATTTTGGCTTATGAATATTTACATATTCACTGTTTTGCACAAGCTTTAATAAATTCAGAATGCTTCTTGATCAGTTGTTGCAAATTATGTTAAAAATTGTATACTTTCACTCTAATGCATGCCTAGCCTTTGTAATTGTTTTTAATGTTTAAGGCATATTAATAAAAGGAGAATCCTTGTTAAAAAATATTTTAAAATATTTTTTAGAACATGTTAATGTAGTTGTAATCATCAAAAAATAGAAAATTTGTTAGTTCAAGAGCTTTTTAATTTGATTTTGATAATTTTCATAATTTATTTTTTAAGAATAAATGAATTTAAATAAATAATATTTTATAATTTCAAAATAAAAGTGTTAACACATTTTGAGCAATTAAAATTGACACCTTAACCAAAAAGAAATGACTTATATATCAAAAGATTCAAACACTTAAACATTCTTGAACAAGAATATTTCGTGTTAATCTTAATTGAAAATTAAGTCAAATACTTTTAAGGCGAAGTATACTTAAAGCTTATCAAGTGTGTCAACACTCTTTGATCAAATTGTTTGACATTCTAACTATTTTACAAATTGATCTTTAGGTATTAAAGCTCTAGTGTCGACACAAACAAGTTTTATATCAATACAAACGAGTCGAAGATCTCAGAACTCAATTTGAGTCAACACAAATTAATTTTGTGTCCGCACAAAAGTGATCCTCATTTTTGGTATCTAGAAGTTTGGATCGACACAAATAGAAGTTGTGTCGACACAAAACTACCGAGACCTCCTGCAGATTTATTGTCTCGACCCCAAGTCCAAATGTGTCGACCCAAAAATCCCGAGCCTGCTTGCAAAATGTTGGTGTCGGCCTCAAGACCAAATGTTTCGACACAAAAGAACCGAGACTTCCTCTAGAAATTTAGTATCGACACCAAAGGCAAGTTGAGTCGACACAAATGGTCCCTCTAGATGCTAAAGTTTCAAACGAGTCGACACTAGATTCAAATGTGTCGACACCAGAATGTTGGAAGGTAGAATGCAGAAATTGGGTCGACCCCTCAGAAAATTTGTGTCGACCAAACTACTTGGAAGTTTGTGTCGACCCAACTACTGTTCCATTGCTCAAATCAATCTCAGAAATCTCAAGCTCACATTTATGACTGTAACTCCAGTTCTTGTTCCTCATCTATCATTACCTTCTCATTTATTGTAATTATTTCTGTAAAGAGAGTGAGTGCTATTCATTAATAATTCTTTGAGTGAATGAGTGAAACTCATCAAAGAAGTGTTCAAGAGAGATTAAAAGAAAATATAGGCTTGTTTTCATAGGATCTTCTTGAAATTGTAAAGGCTTGTGAATGTGCTCGTAAACATTCAGATCAGTCAAACGAAATCTTAAAGATTGTAAAGACTTGAAATACGCCTGTGAAATATTCTGAATAGTGAAAATACTCAAGGGAGATTTTGAAGAGTGGACATAAGCTAGAATAAAGCTGAACCACTATAAATCTCTCGTGTCCGGTTTTATTTCTCTATCTCTCAACTTTTAATATTTGCATTGCTTTAATATTTACTTATTTTGCTTTATTTATTTGCAAATTTAAAATATTTTTAGAAAAAATTTTAAAATTTTATTTTTTTTAAAAACTCAATTCACCCCCCTCTTGGGTTGGCTAGAATTAACCAATACTATACAGAATATTGGACATTCATGCATAACAAAAAAATAATATACATACATTACTCATAAAGATTCTTATAAAATAGAAAATTAATTTTATTAAAATAAAATTAAATACTAAAAATATGATTTTCAGTATACACTACTACATTAATTGTAATATATCTCAGTTAGAAACCGAGATCTTATACTTTCAATCTCGGTTCTCAAACCGTAATCTTTCCAGTCGAGATTAAAAATGGAGACTTTTAATCTCGATTTTAGACCGAGATCTTATACATTCAATCTTGATTTTTTACAGAGATCTTACACTTTCAATCTCAGTTTTTGATCGAGATTTTAAACATTCAATCTCGATTTTTGACTGAGATCATAAGTTACAAAAATAATAAAAAAATAATCTTTTCATTCACGGTTTTGAATCTCAATATTTTCTACTTGCATAACGTGAACATTGTAAATTCTATGTTCTATTACCCAAAATTTCAATCACAACATCACAATCAATCGATATAAAAAAACTGAACTCCTATTTCATAAACTAAATTAAATCAAATGTTTTAGAGACATAATATAAACATATGACTCATTAAAAATGTTATTCAACATGTCATAATAGAATACAATTTGAACTTATATGTTATATACATACTACAAAACTTTTAATCAAATGGCATGAGAAACAAGAACTAGGTACTAATTGCCCTTGGGTTTTAGTCAAATGCACCAGTACTTAACACGGCTTCGTATGCCACAATGTATGCTTGATTCATTATGTCTTTGATTGGTGAATAGAGAAGCAAGTTAATAAATGGTTGCACATTCTTGTATAGCAGTGGTGGAGTTTTTACCGAAACTTAGTACTTGGAAGATCACTGTTAGAGGCAAAATTGTCAAGATCTTTTTTTTTTGCAAACGATTAACAGTAAAAATAAACTGGACGGGCAAACACCGAAACGGGCTCCAGATAAAACTTTTGACGTCGAACGATCAAAATAAAATCCGTGCAAAAAAAGTTAATTTAGAAGAATATCTTTTTATCGGTCAATTCTTCAACTACAATTTTGATTATGAATTAAAACTCCTGTCAGATCTTCTACTATATTTCTTTACTCGATTCTCGAACGTAGTGTGAGTTACAGACTATCGAGAACTCGTAACGGCAGAACCCAGATATATTTAGACTTGAAAGATAAGTTATGTTATATAACTAGTTCAGCCTACTCGCATATATATGTGGCTACAGCAGGGACTTTGAGAGTATTATGAGTAAGATTCTAATGGAATGCAGACACCTATCAACGATTTCTGCAATTATGAAAAATCAGCAGTAATTTTTATAATTTTCATAAAACACAAAATTATAGTTCACACCACTAAAGAATTATAATTGCACTCTGACCTATAATCTCGTAATCATCTAACATTGAGCTCATGTTATTGAATGCTTATTATTTCTCCCCACGATAAGAATTTTTATACCCACAAATTAAATTTAATTACTGATAATTTAATTTAATCGGCATCTTTCTATACTTTAAGCTATTCCGCTTAATTTATTTAACCACCGGATAATAAAATTCACCTGCAGAGTTTAGTCCGGTCAAAACTTATAAACTTCTTTAAGGGGGTATCGTCAATTTTGATCTTTTGAGAGACGTAAATTTCATCAATAATTAATATTTGTCATATAAATATTATTGTTATCCAACTCACCAGAATTATAGACCCATATAAGATCGCACCATATATTGAATCTAAATAATGAATATTAAATATATACAAATTAATAATTATTTTAGGATTAAGAGGATAAACACTATTCATAATAACCTTAAAGTGTGAATTAATTTATATAATTAGTATAAAATTAATTATCCTAAAAGTCCCGTTCAATATACACAAAGTGTACTAACACAGAGAGTTAGAACAATAGATGACGCTATTATTTGTTCTCCATAATCAAGACAGGTCTACTAAAACTCAGTGCTACAGTCGTACCGACGGTATTTTTATTTTCATCTAAACTGTGAACATAAAACTTATAATCTGCAAAAATCTAAAATATGATCTTCTGTGTACAAATCGTACTCTACACACCAGATTAAATACTATACACAATATCAGACATTCATACATAATATTAAAGAAATGTACACATACATTGCTCATAAATATTTTTACAAAAACAAAATTAATTTTATTAAAAAAATAAAATTAAATACTAAAAACATGATTTTCAGTATACCAACCCTAACAATCTCCCACTTATACTCAAAATCATGCTGCCATACATCTAACTCCCATGCCCTCTACATAACTATCAAATGTCTTAGCCGGTAAGCTATTTGTAAAAGGATCTGTAAGGTTGTCTCTTGATACAATCTTGATCACAGCAACATCACCTCTCTGTACAATTTCTCGTATCAAATGATACTTACGTTCAATATGCTTGCCTTTCTTATGAACCCTTGGCTCCTTCGAGTTTGTAGCCGCTCCACTATTATCACAGTAAAGTATTATAGCCGATTGAACTGAAAGTACCACCTCTAGATCCAACAGGAAGTTCCTGAGCCAAACGCCGTCCTTGGCTGCTTTAGAAGCTACCACATACTTAGCCTCCATGGTGGAATCAGCAATGCAGGACTGCTTGATACTCCTCCAACTTATAGCTCAACCTCCTAAGGTAAACACATATCTTGAGGTAGATTTACAATAATCCCTGTCAAACTAAAAATCTGAGTTTGTATTCCCCAAAGATACTAGAGTGTCTCCCTGGGAAATCAACATAAAATCCTTAATCCCTTTCAGGTACTTGATTATATTCTTTACCGCAGTCAAATGCTGCTGTCCTGGGTTAGACTGATATCTGCTAACTATGCCAACGAAAAAGCAGATTTCGGGTCTAGTGCAAAGTATAGCATACATGAGGCTTCTTACTATCGAAGCAAAAGGAATCGCTTTTATCTTCTCTATCTCATCAGGTGTCTTAGGACAGTGAATCTTGGATAGAGTGATTTTATGCCTGAAAGAAAAAAACCCATCTTGGAATCCTGCAAGCTAAAACGAGCAAGGATATCATCGATATATTTTGCTTGTGATAAGCCCAACATCCTTTATTTTTGATCTCGCACAAGTTTGATCCCAATGATGTGACTAGCTTCTCCAAAGTCCTTCATATCGAACTGTCTAGATGACCATACTTTAACCGTAGATAATGCCCCCACATTATTTTCGATGAGTAAGATATCGTCTACATAAAGTATTAAGAAGATCACCCTGCTTCCGTCACGCTTCTTGTACACACATAACTCATTCGAACTTTGGTCAAAATTATAAGATTTTATAACTTGATCAAACCGAGTGTTTCAAGACCTCGATGCCTGCTTAAGTCCATAAATAGATCTTTTAAGCTTGCACAACATGTGCTCCTGGCATTTTGTAATGAATCTGTCTAGTTGTATCATATAGATACTCTCGTCAAGACTTCTATTAAGAAAAGCTATCTTGACATTCATTTGCCAGATTTCGTAATCAAAATGTGCGACAATGGCTAAGAGAATTCGGATAGACTTAAGCATGGCTACCGGCGAAAAAGATTGCTCATAATCGATTCCTTCTTTCTAAGTGAACCCTTTAGCAACAATCTAACTTTGAAGGTTTCAACCTTCCCGTCTGCTCCTCTTATTTTCTTGTAGATCTACTTGTATCCAATAGGTTTTATCTCTTCAGGTGGTTCAACAAGTTTTCAAACCTGATTGGAATACGTAGATTTTATCTCTGAATTCATAATCCTTCGCCAAATATCTGCATCTTTGTCTTATAGTCTTTATTATAGTTATAGGACTCGGTATCTAGTTATGTCGGGATCTTATCAAACGACTCTTTCAAGAATATATACCGATCAGGTTGATGAACAATCCTCCCACTACGATGAGACACTATCTGTGTCTGTTTACTAGCAGTAACAGGCTGTGCAGAATCTGAATCCTATGCATTTGCACAATGTTCTTGATTTACACCTGTCTCGATAATCTTCCCACTACGACGAGGAAATGGAATATTAGTGACTTGTCATTCCTCTTTCGTTCTACTGGTATTTCTACTTAATTCTTCTAGAATAATTTTGCTGTTGGGCCTATGATCTATAATATAATTATCTTCCAAGAATCGAGCATTGGTGATAACAATGACTTTCTGATACTTAGGATTACAAAATAGACCACCATTTGTTCCCTTGGGATACCCCACAAAAAATAGATTTTCATCTTCGGTTTCAACTTACCAGCGTTCCCTTTCAGCACATGTGCTGGACATTCCCAAATATGAATATATTTCAAACTAGGCTTACGCCCGGTCCGCAATTCTGTGAGAGTAGAAGCTACTGACTTAGAAGGTACCAAGTTTAGAATGTAAGTCTCCAAAATGAATCGGGTAAACTTGAATAACTCATTATGGACCTTACCATTTCTATAAGAGTCGTATTCTTTTTTTCTGCTATATCATTCTGTTGTGGAGTGCCAGGTGCAGTCAACTGGGATGTAATTCTCTCTGATGACAAATAGTCCTTAAGCTCTCCAAAGAGGTATTTTTCACCACGGTTAGATCGTAGTGATTTAATACTTTTACCTAGACGCTTCTCTGCCTCCGCCTTAAACTTTTTGAATTTCTTAAAGCATTCAGACGTACGATACATTAGGTAAATATATTCATACGTTGAGTAGTCATCAATGAAACTGACGAAATACTCAAAACTACCTCTAACCCGGATTGTCATAGGATCAAATACATCAAAATGAACCAACTCTAATGGTTCTTTAGCTTTATAGCCTTTGGCCGAAAAAGGGCTCTTGGTCTTCTTACCCTCTAAGAAAAATTCACAGACTGAAAGTGCCTCAACTTTCAATGAACTCAAAGGTTCATCTGCTACGAGACTGTTTATCCTTTTTAGATTAATATAACCAAAGCGTAAGTGTTAAAGAAACGTTTGGTTCATTAAAGAATGATAATTTCTCTTATACGATAAATTAGATGTGTTATTTATTTTAATTAGTTGCAGTATAGGAGAGATAGGGATACAACATATAGATTATCTACCAATGTACCAGAACAAATAAAATATTTACTTTTCTTCACAACGACAGAGTCATCAAAATGAACAGAATATTTTTTCTTTATTAAATTCAAGACTGAAATTAAATTTTTTTCTAATCGAAGGTACATAAAAATAATCTTTTAGAAGTAGTATCCTATCTCTACTAAAACTGAGAGTGACATCTTATATTGCAACTACTGCCACCCTTGTATTATTTCCTATGTGTAGGTGGATTTTTCCATCACTAAGTTGCCTGGTTTCTTAGACCCCCAGCAAAGAATTGCAAGCATGATTAGTGGCTCTCGTATCTACACACTAGGTACTAGTAGATGACACCGCCAAACACGTTTCAACAACCAGTGTATAGAAATACCATATTTATTCTGCTTACTGAGAAAAATCGTACGCTGCTTTTTTCAATGCCCAAACTGGTTACAGTGATAACACTTGACTCTCGGCTTCTTCACACCAGCTTTTGGTTCCTTAACTGCTTTTAAACTTGTGTTTTCCTGTGTCTGAACCCTTTTCTTCTTTTTACCTTTCGACTTAGAAGAAGAACCTTTCTCAGCGACATTCACAGAGCTTGGCTTCCTAAGAACACCTTCGGCTGCTTGAAGTTCCTTAAGAAGTTCTGCCAGTGCATAGCTTAGCTTACTCATAGAATAGTTCATGCAGAACTGCTTAAAACTTTCAGGCAGTGACTGGAGTATGATATTGACCTGGGTTTTCCCATCAATTTCAGCTCTAAGGATCTCCAGTTTATTTAGAAGACTGATCATCTTTAGAACATGATCTCTAACTAGTGCACCTTTAGCCATGTTTGCATTTATTAAAGATCTCATGGTCACCTGCGTAGCAGCACCATTTTGATCCCTAAATATTTCTTTGAGGTTCATCATCATGTCGTAGGCACTTGGCATAGACTGATGCTGATGCTGCAAAACATTTAACAATGAAGCCAATATGTAACAGCGAGCCATCTGATCAGTTTTCTGCCACTTCTGATGGACTTGGGTTTCCCTTTCGGTAGTCTCCCTTATCAGGTACCGGTGAATATATCTCAGTTAAAACAAACTTATAATCTTCAGCAGTTAATACAATGTCCAAGTTTCGTTTTCAGTCAACATAATTTGGTCCCATAAGTTTATTTTCTTTGAGAATGGAAGCGAATGGGTTGAAAGCCATTTTAATTCTGAGAATCACATCATTAAAAATACCGTTAATTATGATTAGCAAAATTTTGAATTTGTTTTAATTTGGTTCCCTCTATCATTTTAAAATTAATTCGCCAGCAGCCTGGTAACCTGAGAATAGCATGCCACGATTGGTGGACATCTACTATCCTTTATAAGACCGAGTGGCCAATATATTTTAATTTTTCTATTTAGGAAACTGACCATACCAAGTAAAATTAAATAGCTGACATAGTTTCGGTCTAGTATATAATAGCAGTTACACATATGGAGAGAAACTGTTATATACAGCTAAGTATTAATCATCATCAAATTCTAAATTAATTATT
This sequence comes from Heliamphora exappendiculata, assembly GCA_034768845.1. Taxonomy (NCBI): domain Eukaryota; kingdom Viridiplantae; phylum Streptophyta; class Magnoliopsida; order Ericales; family Sarraceniaceae; genus Heliamphora; species Heliamphora exappendiculata. Next base: position 27,283 of record JAOTRH010064669.1, on the reverse strand, counting down.
TCGCAATGAACCCTTCAGATAGAAAAGTGATCCACACTAATAATTATCCAGAATTATCCCTAAAGGAGGTTTGTACTTGCGATATCGCAATTAATCTGTCCGTTAAGAATGAAGGCCTTACTGCTGACATGCAGGGTTTAATTATTTCGCTTACAAAATGGTAATAAAGATCGCGAGATTTATCTATGAATAAATTATCTTTCACACTTAGATTTTTAAAAATATTTGTGGATTATAAAAATTTGTTTAATTAAAATAAATTTATTAATTTCGAAAGTTACACGATCTAAAAGAATCAAACATCTTTCCGTGTACACGATTCTAAAAATTCTAATTTATCAAGCCATCTTTTCGTGTTTAAATGCGCAACAAATAAAATTTAATAAATGCACAGTATTTTCTTTAGTTTTTCAGCTAAGGTAGTGATTAAATGTATTTATTTATTTGATTTTTTGTTTTACATTTTTTGAGAAATAATAATTTATTTTGATTAAATATTTTTTCATTAATGCAAAATTCAGAATTAATTTTCATGTTTTTCTAAGATATCCGATTAAAAAAATCATTTTTAAACGAGATATTTTGTAAAAAAAAATAAAATATTTAAAGTTTTTTATTTACTTAAAATAAATTAATTAAAAAAACTTAATTTTATTTTTTATTGTAAAATATTTTAATTAAAATTAAAATTTTAAATTAATTAAATTAACAGGATAAATAAAATTAATATTTATCATTCACGCAATTAAAAAAAATAAATGTAAGATATAATAAATATATTTCGATTTTATGATCGAATTGAAACTTTAAAGAGTTTCAATCTCCTGTTAAAAGATAAGCTAGAATGATACAATCCTTTTCTGATTCAGTTTCTTGTATCCCGATTGCATCAGGATTTCTTGACTTGCAATGTTATACAAATACAACACTGACCCGAACCTTATCTAACAAAAAAAAATAGCTGACCCGCGGCAGTCACCGGCGCTCACCAGCGCCCCAGGCGCTACTGAAACATATTGCTGCAGTTTAGATTTGCGGCATTGCTGTTGGTTGAAAAATCAGTGTCGCTTGTGTGGCGTTGGGATTTTGGAGTTTTAAAAAAAATGGTCAAAAATATAGAAATTTAAATATGTTTAAAAAGTACTTTAACACATTGAAAACTAATATTTGAAAATCTATTTTATTGAAAATAGAGTCGCCACTTAATTTTTGAGAAAAACTAAGAAAAACAAAAATGGCTACTAATCTTTTAAAATGTTAAACAGAGAAAAATGGTTCGGGAGTTAAGGTAAGAATCGAGAAAGATGTTAAGCACTCCATTTGTCCAACCGTAAGATTGGCCTCTACTAATCATCATTGATTCTTTAATAAGATTTCTCAAATGCATGGAAAGAAAGAAAGTTGAGGCAAAGAGGAGATATCCAAAATCGAATATGAAAAATACATAACTGTTCGGGTTGGTATACTGAAAATCATATTTTAGTATTTAATTTTATGAGAATCATTATGTACAATGTATGTATATCATTTATTTGTTATGCATGGATGTCTGATATTCCGTATATTATTTAATCTGTTGTGTGGAGTACGGTTTACACACAGAATATCAGATTTTAGGTTCTTGCAGAATATAAGTTTAATGTTCACAGTTTAAATAGAAATGGACATACCATCGGTACGACTGTGGCACAGAGTTTTAGTATGCATGTTTTGGTTACGGAGAATAGATAATTGCGTCATCTATTGTTTCGACTCTCTGTGTCAGTACACTTTGTGTGTATTGAATGGGACATTTAGGGTAATTAATTTAGTACTGACTACTGGTCATATAAATTAATATCACACCACAAAATTATTATGAATAGTACTTATTCTCTTAATTCTAAAATAATTATTGATTTGCATATATTTAATATTCGTTGTTTTGATTCATTAGAGGTTGCGATTTTATATGGGTCTATATTTTTAGAAAGTTTGATAACGATATTATTTATTTGGTAAATATTAATTGTTGACAGAATCCACGTCCCGAAAGATCGGGATTGACGATACCCCCTTAAGCATGCTTATAAGTTTTGACCGGGCCAAACTCTGCAGGTTTATTTAATTATTCGGCAGTCAAATAAATTAAGCGGAAGGGTTTAACGAATAAGAAGATACTGATTAAAATATTTTATTTTCTTAAAAAAAAATTTCTAATTTATTAGAAAAATAAAATTAAATAAGAACAGGTTGAATATATCCAATAACACGAAGAACGGAGGCGGCACTGGCAGTGGTTAGGGTTTTTACAGGTCACGGATCGCGTAGCAATTTTTTCTGGCGGCGGCGGCGCTACAGTTGCAGTTTTTAAGCATTTTTTGACAGTTTTTCAGGCTATTTTTGAGAAGTTATTTTGGTAGAAAGATAGTATTTTTCGAGAGTTTTCTTTTGATATAAATTACGTCAAAAACGGAGTTCAGATGAAACTAAAACGGCCTCGGGAAGTTAGCGGTTAAAGGCGGCGGCGCTGTGAGCGGCTGCAGTCCATTTCAAGCGGTTTTTCGGCAGTTTTATGAGCTGTTTTTTAGCATATTTTTTCATAGAAAAATGGTAATTTTTTAGAGCTTTCTTTGATATAAAGTACGTCGAAAGCCGAGTTCGGAAAGTACTAAAAAAAGCATCGGGAAGTTAGCTGCACAGTGCTGTGGCGGACAGCAGCGTTTTTTGAGGTTTGGGCCGTGTTTTTAGCCGTTTTTCGAGCAATTTTTCAGCATATTTTTTGACAAAAAAATTTCATGTTTCGAAAGCTTTCCAACGATATAAAGCTCATCAAAAACGGAGATCGGATGAGATAGCAGGAGCCGCCTAAAGGCGGTGGCAAGGGGGTGCTGGTGGTGGCTGGTGGTGGTTCGGCGACTTTCTCTCTCCCGGAGCTGATTTGATGTATAACCTGATATATACGAGACTTATATTATATATTTATTGATATATCATATAGTAACAAGGAATCATGATGCAATCTAGATACAAATTGTTGATTCAGAAAAGGATTACTGCAGCTTATCTACAAAACAGGAGATTGAAACTCTTTAGAGTTTCAAATGGATCAAAAAATCGGGATTTATATTTATCTTGTATATAATTTATTTTTATATATTAACTGCGTGGATGATATATTTATTAATTTTATTTATCTTATTAATTTAATTAATTCAAAATTTTGATTTTAATTAAAATATTTTGTAATGAAAAATAAAATTAAGTTTTTTTAATTAATTAAGTTTAATGAAATGGACAAACTTTAGATATTTTATTTTTTACAAAATATCACGTTTAAGATGATTTTTTTAAATCGAATATCTTAGAAAAATGTGAGAATTAATTTCAAATTTTGAATTAATTAAATAGAAAAATATTGAATCAAAATAAATTATTATTTTTAAAAAAATGTGAAACGAAAAATAAAATAAATAAATATCTTTAATCACTACTTTAGCTGAAAAGCTGGATGAAAAACTGTGCATTTATTAAATTTTATTTGTTACGCATTTAAACACGAAAATATTGTTTGATAAATCAGAATATTTGAAATCGTATACACGGAAAGATATTTAATTTTTTCAGATCGTGTGACTTTCGAAAGATTGTTTGATAAACTAGAATCTTTAGAATCGTGTACACGGAAAGATGCTTAATTCTTTCAGATCGTGTGACTTTCGAAATTAATAAATTTATTTTAATTAAATAAATTTTTATAACCCTAAAAAATATTTTAAAAATCTAAGTTGGGGAGAGAATTTATTCACAGATAAATTCCGTGGCCTCTATCAGCAGTTTGTAGATGATGCAATTAAACCCTGCGTGTCGGCAGTAAGTCCTTCCTCCCCAATGGACAGATTAATTGCGATATCGCCAGCACAAACCTCCTTTAGGGATAATTCTAGATAATTGTTAGTGTGGATCGCTTCTCCAACTGAAGAGTTCATTACGAATCAATTAATTTGGAATTAGGTGATCGTTAACATTTAGCTGTATATAATAGTATCCTCTCCAACTGAGTCACTACTATTATATACTGGACCGAAACTATGTCAGCTATTTAATTTTACTTGGTATGGGCAGTTGCCTAGATAGTAAAATTAAAAAGAATTGGCCTGTCTGGTCTTATGATGAATAGTAGACGTCCACCCAACGTGGCATGCTATTCACAGGTTACCAGGCTGCTGGCGAATTAATTTTAAAATGGAAGAGGGAATCAAATTAAAATAAATTCAAAATTTTGCTCATCATAATTAACGGTCTTTTTTAATTATGTGATTCTCAGGATTAAAATAAATTTCAACCAACTCGCTTCAATACTCAAAGAAAACAAACTTACGGGACCAAATTTTCTTTGGAGCCGGAAGGCATGAAGAAGAAAAAGGTTCAGAAACAGGGAGACACATTTTTCAGGGTAGTTAGTGGGCCACGGAGTGGTGTAAAAAAGTTAAAAGGCAAATATTTTCACTGCAACCAGACCCGACACAGGAAAAAATTATGTCCAGTATTTCTCAGAAGGCAGAACAAACACGGTAATTTCTATTCACTGGTTGTGGAAATATGCTTAGCGGTGTTATCTACCAGTACTTGGTGTGTAGATACGGGAGCTACTAATGATGTCTGTAATTCATTGCAGGGGTTCCAGAAAACTCGACAACTTTGTGATGGGGAGATTTAGCTGCATATGGACAATAATACAACAGTAACAGCAATTGCAGTAGAAGATGTCACTCTCAATTTTGGTAAAAATCGAATTTTAATTTTGAGATATAGTCTTTATGTACCTGCCATTAGAAGAAACTTAATTTTCGTTTCTGGATTGGCTAAAGACGGATATTTTATTTATTTTAATAACTCTGTGGTTTTTAAAGATAATAAACGGATTACCTATTCTGGTATATTGGTGGATAATCTTTATATTATTACTCCAATCTCTCCTACACTGCAACTAATTGAAATGAATAACACATATAATTTTACCATATATGAGAAAATTTCCTTCTTTAATGAACTAAACGTTTCTTTGGCACTTATGCTTGGGTCATATTAATCTAAAAAGGATAAACAGACTGGTAACAGATGGACCTTTGAGTTCATTAGAAGTAGAGGCACTTCCAGTCTGTGAATCTTGCTTAGAGGGTAAGATGACCAAGAGGCCCTTTTTGGCTAAAGGCTATAGAGCTAAAAAATCGTTGGAGCTGGTTCATTCTGATGTGTATGGTCCTATGACAATTTGGACTAGATGTGACTTTGAGTACTTTGTCAGTTTCATTGATGACTACTCAAGATATGGATACATTTACCTGATGCACCGTAAGTATTAATACTTTGAGAAATTCAATGCATTCAAGGCGGAGGCGGAGAAGCGTCTAGGTAAAAATATCAAATCACTACGATCTGACCGTGATGGGAAATACCTATTTGGAGAGTTTAAGGACTACCTATAATCAGAGGGGATTACATCCCAGTTGACTGCACCTAGCACTCCTCAACAAAATAGTGTAGCAGAAAGAAGGAATAGAACTCCTACAGAAATGGTAAGGTCAATGATAAGTTATTCAGGTTTACCACATTCGTTTTGGGGACTCGCTTTAGAGACATAGGCTTATATTCTGAACTTGGTACCTTCTAAGTCAGTACCTTTGACTCCCACAGAATTGTGGACCGGGCGTAAGCCTAATCTGAAATATATTCGGATTTGGGGGTGTCCGGCACATGTGCTGAAATGGAACGCAGGTAAGTTAGAACCGAAGACATAAGTCTGTTTCTTTGTGGGGTATCCCAAGAAAATGAATGGTGGTCTATTTTATAATCCTAAGAATAAGAAGGTCATTGTTAAGACCAATGCCCAATTTTTGGAAGAGAATTATATTATGGACCACATGCCCAATAGAAAAATTATTCTGAAAAAACTGAGAGAAAATACTAGTAAAAAGAAAAAGGAATCACAAATCACTGATATTTCATTACCTAGACGTAGTGGGAGGATTATCGGGACAGGTGCAAATCAAGAACAAGGTGCTGATACACAGGATTCAGATTATGCACAACCTGTTACTGGTAGTACACAGCCACAGATAATGCCTCGTCGTAGTGGGAGGGTTATTCATCAACTTGACCGGTATATGTTCTTAGGAGAGTCTTTTGACAGGATCCCGACAGAACTAGATACCGAGCCTTGTAACTACAATGAAGCATTACAAGATAAATATGCATATTTTTGGTAAAGGGCTATGAATTCAAAGATGGAATATATGTATTCCAATCAGGTCTGAAAACTTGTAGAACCACCCGAAGGGATAAAATCCATTGGATGTAAGTGGATCAACGAGAAGAAGAGAGGAGCAGATGGGAATGTTAAAACCTTTAAAGTTAGGCTTGTTGCTAAATGGTTCACTTAGAAAAAAGGGATCGACTATGAGGAAACCTTTTCGCCAGTAGCCATGCTTGAGTCTATCCGGATTCTCTTATCCATTGCCACACATTTCGATTATAAAATCTGGCAAATGGACGTCAATGCAGCTTTCCTTAACGGAAGTCTTGACGAGTGTATCTATATGATACAACCAGACGGATTCATTGCAAATGGCCAGAAGCACATGTTGTGCAAGCTTAAGAGATCTATTTATGGACTTAAGCAAGCACCGAGGTCTTGGAATGCTCGGTTTTATCAAGCTATAAAATCTTATGGTTTTTATCAAAGTTCGGATGAGTCCTGTGTGTACAAGAAGCGTGTTGGAAGCGTGGTGATCTTCTTAGTACTTTATGTAGACGATATCTTGCTCATCGAAAACGATGTGGGGCATTATCTACGGTTAAAGTATAGTTATCTGGGCAGTTCGATATGAAGGACTTGTGAGAAGCCAGTCACATCTTTGGGATCAAGCTTATGTGAGGTCAAAAATAAAAAATGTTGGGCTTATCACAAGCAAAGTATATCGATGATATCCTTGCTCGCTTTAGCAAGCAGAATTCCAAGAAATGATTTTTTCTTTTCAGGCATGGAATCACTCTATCTAATGATCAGTGTCCTAAGACACCTGATGAGATAGAGAAGATAAAGGCAATTTCTTATGCTTCGACAGTAGTAAGTCTCATGTATGCTATGTTTTGCACTAGTCCCGACATCTGTTTTGCCGTTGGCATGGTTAGCAGATATCAGTTTATTCCATGGCAGGAGCATTGGACTGCGGTAAAGAATATATAATCATCTACCGGAAAAGGATTAAGGATTATATGTTAGTTTACTAGGCAGATAGTCTAGTACCATTTTGGGAATAAAGACTCAGATTTTCAGTCAGACTTAGAGCTTGCATCAGGAGACAACCTTGCAGATCACTTACAAAGAGCTTACCGACTGGGACTTTTGATAGTCATGTAGAGGGAATGGGAGTCAGATGTTTAGCAGCATGGTTTTGAGTATATGTGGGAGATTGTTACGGTTGGTATACTGAAAACTATATTTTAGTATTTAATTTTATTTTTAATAAAATTAGTTTTTCTTTTTATGAGAATTTTTATGAGCAACGTATGTATATCATTTATTTGTTATGTATAGATATCCGATATTCAGTATAGTATTTAATCTTGTGTGTAGAGTACGGCTTACACACAGAATACCATATTTTAGGTTCTTGCAGAATATAAATTTTATGTTCACAGTTTTGATGGAAATGGACATACTATCAGTACGACTGTGGTACAGAGTTTTAGTAGGGCTGTCTTGGTTACGGAAAACAGATAATAGCATCGTCTATTATTCCGACTCTCTGTGCCAGTACACTTTGTGTGTATTGAACGGGACATTTGAGGTAATTAATTTAGTACTAACTACTGCCTATATAAATTAATATCATTCCCCGCGGTTATTATGAATAATACTTACTCTCTTAATTCTGAAATAATTATTGATTTGCATATATTTAATATTCGTTGTTTTGATTCATTAGAGGGTGCGATCTTATATGGATAACGATATTATTTATTTGGTAAATATTAATTATTGACCGAATTTACGTCCTGAAAGATCGGAATTGAGGATACCCCTTAAGGATGCTTATAAGTTTTAACCGGGCCAAACCCTACAGGTGGATTAAATTATTCAGCGGTCAAATAAGTTAAGCGGAAGGGCTTAAGGAATATGAAGATACCGATTAAATTAAATTATCAATAATTAAATTTAGTTAACGGGTATCAAAAATCTTAACGTGGGGAGAAATGGCAAGTATTTAATAACAGAAGCTCAATGCAAGAAAGTCTTGAGATTATAGGTCAGAGTGCAATTATAGTTCTTTAGTGGTGTGAACTGTAATTCATTGTTTTATAGAAATTGCAAAAATCGCTGCGTCTTTCCATAATTACATAAATCACCCGTAGGTATTTGTGTTTCACTAGAAGTATTACTCATAATTACTTCATAGGTCCTTGTTGTAACCCTACATATATGCGGGTAGACTGAACCAGTTCAAATTGATTTTCAAATCATTCTTAATATATTATTTTTGTCTTTCATGACTTAAAAAATATATTGGGATTCTGCCGGTATAAGTTCTCGGAGGATCGTAACCCACACTACGTTCGAGGATCGCATAAGGGAATACGGTAAAAAATCTGACAGGAGCTTCAATTCGGAATCAAGTCGTAGTTGAAGATTAGATCTACATGAGGTATTCTTTTAAATTAACTTTGGTTGTACATGTTTCATTTTGATCGTTCTTCGTCAAAAATTTTATCTGGAGCCCGTTTCGGCGTTTGCCCGTCTAGTTAATTTTTTAAATAGCTGACATAGTTTTGGTCTAATATATAATAGCAGTGACTCAGATGGAGAGATACTGTTATACACAGCTAAGTGTTAACTATCACCAAATCCTAAATCAACCATTTCGTAATGAACCCCACAAATGGAGAAGTGATCCGCACTAACAATTATCCAGAACTATCCCTAAAGAAGGTTTGTAGTTGCGATACCGCAATTAATCTGTCCGTTAAGGAGGAAGGCCTTACTGCCGACACACAGAGTTTAATTGTTTCGCCTATAAACTGGAGATAGAGACCACGAGATTTATTTGTGAATAAATTTTCTTTCCCATTTAGATTTTTAAAAATATTTTTGTGGGTTATAAAAATTTGTTTAATTTAAATAAATTTATTAATTTTGAAAGTTACACGATCTAAAAGAATCAAATATCTTTTCGTATACACGATTCTAAAAATTCTGCTTTATCAAACCATCTTTTCGTGTTTAAATGCGTAACAAATAAAATTTAATAAATGCACAGTTTTTTCTTTAGCTTTTCAGCTAAGTTAATGATTAAAAGTATTTATTTATTTGATTTTTTGTTTCATATTTTTTGAGAAATAATAATTTATTTTGATTAAATATTTTTTCATTAATGAAAATTTTGGAATTAACTTTCATATTTTTCTAAGATATCCGATTAAGAAAAATCATCTTTAAACGTGATATTTTGTAAAAAAAATAAAATATTTAAAGTTTTTTTATTTAATTAAAATTAATTAATTAAAAAAACTTAATTTTATTTTTTATTAAAAAATATTTTAATTAAAATTAAAATTTTAAATTATTTAAATTAATAGGATAAATAAAATTAATATTTATCATTCATGCAATTAAAAAAATAAATATAAGATATAATAAACATATTCTGATTTTATGATCGAATTGAAACTCTAAAGAGTTTCAATCTCCCGTTAAAAGATAAGCTGGAATGATTCAATACTTTTCTAATTGAGTTTCTTGTATCCCGATTGTATCAGGATTTTTTGACTTGCAGTGCTATACAAATACAACACTGACCTGAGCCTTATCTTACAAAAAAAAAATAGCGGACCGGCGGCAGTCACCGGCGCTCGCCAGCGCCCCAGGCGCTACTGAAACATATTGCTGCAGTTTGGTTTTGCGGCATTGCGGTTGGTTGAAAAATTAGTGTCGCTTGTGTGGCATTGGGATTTTGGAGTTTAAAAAAAATTGTCAAAAATATGAGAATTCAAAAATATTTGAAAAATATTTTAACACTTTGAAAAATTCTTTTTTTTTTGAAAATAGAGTCACCATTTAGTTTTTGAGAAAAACTAAAAAAAAATAAAAATGGCTACTGATCTTTTAAAACGTTAACCAGAGAAAAAGAGTTCGGGGGCTAAAGTACGAATCGGAGAAGATGTTAGGCACCCCATTCGCCCAACCATAAGGTTGGTCTCTACAAATCATCATTGTTTCCTTAATAGAATTTCTCAAATGCATGCAAAGAAAGAAAGTTGAGGTAAAGAGGGGACATCCAAAATTGAATATGAAAAATACATAACATATGTACATAGCACTCCAAATTAAAACAAATAAATGGATAAAATCTTAAGTCCTACGGCATGCAATTTCTAACTAAATAATATATAAAACACACCCGCATATAATTTCATCAAAATGAGCTAAACTATCAAAACTTGAATAAAAGAGTAAAACATGATGGAAGGTGTTAAAATTATCTAAACATGAATTTGCTACAAAAGATAAATTAAACTATCCTAAATATGCTTTCAAATAAAAAAATTAAAATATGCACTAACATTATCATGGTGAATTGATAAGAGAAATGAGAAATACAAAATAAAAAATGCATAAAAAGGATTCTAAAAGAAGGTTTATAAAAGAAACTTATGAAAAGAGTTTTAGAAAACGATATACTAAGAAAATGGATTCTAACTATTTACATTTTTAAAAGAAAACAAAAACAAATGAGAAGAACACTATACTAAAAGGTAAAAAACTAGTTTAAAATTTTTTTTATGATTTTTGGGTTTAACAAAATGAAGAAAAGTAATGCTAAAAAGAAAAAGAAAAGAACAGAAAAAAAGAAAGATAAAGCTAATAATAAAAAAAAATTAAAAAAAGAAAAGTGGGTAAAATGGGACATTAGTATTTAAATAAAAGAAAAAAAAAGAAATGAGATATTAAAAGAGAAATGAAGCTATATTACAGGAAAATAGAAAAGAAAAAAAATATTAGCATTAGATTAAAGGTTAACTAACAGTAAAAGAAAAAAAAGAAATAAGACATTAGCAAAAGAAACATTAAATTAACATTAAATGAAGATTAGTATTAAATGGGTACAATATTAGCAATTGTAATCATTTTTATGTAAGTGCTTGTATTACAACGATATCGACATTGTTTAGTCGTATCGTCACGATATGTTAGCACTAATTTGGTAAGTGAATTAAAGTAAAAGTCAACGTGATTAGTGTGAATATGTAAACTAAGAAATTAATTAAAAGACTAAACTAAACGAAACAAATTAAATAATAAACAAGGTTAACTACGTAAGTAAAAGAAATTTACAAATTGAAATTGAAAATTAACCTGATCACTCGAAGAGAGGGAAAATGGAGATAGAAGTCTCAGGGATCCAAACGAGATACCTAGTTTGTCGGGAAATTCTTAAGTCGAAGAATGTGCCTCGGTGGTCTAATTCTCGGGCGGTGATCCAAACAAGGCTTCAATGTAGGTCCTGGTAGATTAGGATCTTGGTATTTCAGTAGGGTTTCGGGGTCGGGGACACAGCAGAACTTCTTTCTCAAAACCTCTCCCTCAAATTTTGTCCTAAAAAACGTACCAGATGTACGGTATTTATAGAGTTCATCAACCAATGAGGTGCTGCCACGTTTCAGGGCATGTCATGCCAATTGGAGTTGGTGGTCGTCATATTTTTGAAGGGTTCCACAAAGTTCTATAACGGTCGCTATAATACAAGTTGGCGGTCGCCGGGTTAGAGGTGGCGATCGCCACTTTTGGCTAGGATTTTCAAGAGGTTCTATTGGCGATTACCACAATGAACATGGTGGTCACGTTACTTGGGCAGCAAGTTTCGATGGTTGAACAAAATTTATTTAGTTTGAAGGTTCTGGGCTCGAATATCGAGCTTGAATCACTTCATGAGGATCGAACTGATGCACCATTCCACCTGTTTTCATCATCGAATTCACCTAAGATTAGGCGGGATCAAATTGAAGTGTCTGCAGTTACCCCTCTTTGATATAACTTGTGTAGCAATGCGTGGAGTAAGTTATATCAAAAGACCACGATGCAACATCCTACTTGACCGAGCCGTCAATCTTAGGCCAAAAACACACAAGCACACATATGATGTTGGTCATACTCAAATTTTTGTTGAGCTGCCTACGTACCCTTTTGTTTGGGATCAGACCAAAACATAGTTCCTTGAACAAAATGCAGGGATGTAATGATGCATGACAAGTATAGTGTAATTGCAATGCGAGTGAGTTTAAGGTCATGAGGAGGACCAACGAGTCAGTTTAGAGTCATGGGGAGGACCGATGAGTCAGTTTAGAGTCATGAGGAGGACCGACGAATCAGTTTTGGGTCATGAGGAGGATCGATGAGTCAGTAGGACTGACGAGTCAGTTTAGGATCATGAGGAGGATCGAGTAGTTAGTTTAGAGTCATGAGAAGAACGAAGAGTTAGTTTAGGGTCATGAAGAGGACCGATGAGTCAGTTTAGGGTCATGAGGAGGACCAATGAGAAAAATATCAACCTACTAGGACGAGTTAAGACTTAAAAAATTCAGGATGAGTTGCGGGATAAAGTTATGATTTAAAACTTAGATATGTCGGAAGAAAGATTAAAAATCAAGTTATCGCTTAAAGTTAATCTTACCAAAATGGGATACCACGAATTAATAGTTTGAGTCCATACTTAAAAACTCAGATGAAAGCGGGATAAAAATAACTAAAAGCCAAGTTACAACTTAAAGTTAAATTTATCAGAAGGATAGACCACGAATTAATAGGTCGAGTTAAGACCTAAAAATTCGAAAGCCTAGCATACTCGGGCTTGTGGAATTTGCTTGGCATACCATGGCTTAAGGTTCCTAGTCTTTTAGTAGGACGTGGAAAAATCAAAGGGTCGTCACATACACACGAACCTAGGGTTAGGGTGCCTAGTTTTTTAGGGGTTGAAAGTTCTGAAGGGTCGTCACTTACACACGAACCTAGGGTTAGGATGATTGAACCAAAGGATCATCGCATACACACGTACCTAGGGTTTGAAAGATTTGCCTGGCGCACCGGAACTTAGATCAACGAACCATTGCTGAGGGTTGCTACACAGCTTTTAGGATCCACGGGCTCATATTTTCTGCTTTGGTCTTGAAGAGTTTTGCCCCACTATAAAGGAGTTCATTGTCACTCTTAATTTCGGCCAACAAGAGTTCATGCTAATACCTTCCATGTTCATCATGCATCTTTGTGGTCTGACTGGCCAAGAGGTTTATCTCTACGTCCATGGGAATTCACTAGACACAAACTCTGCCCTATCAGTGCCCTTTTAGCTTCCAATTGCGGTGCCGTTATGTTCTGTGCATCTGTCTGCTTGTCTGGTGCCTTCAAGTTTCTTATGACGGTCGATTTTAACACTATTCTGGTGGACATTACTGACCAAATAAGGGCAGAAAAAGACTTCGTGCCCCTAGTTTTGGCTGAGACTCTCATTGTTATAGTGTTATCTACCCGGGTGTAATCACATTTTTTGCCGGTAGTCCTCTGCTTCTCCAAGGTGAAACTCAAATCTCTCATTTTTCCTGCTCTTCTCTCCTTTTGCTGATTTTTACTTGATTTTTATCGTTGTTCTCTCCTTTTGCTGATTTCTCTCGGATTTTACCGCTCTTCTCTCTTTTTTTCACTATCTCCACATATCTCTCATTTTGCTGGTTTCTCTCAATTCTTATCCCTTTTCTCTCTTCTCATATTTGGCTGATAAAAAAAGTAACTCTTCTACAAAAATAGGGTTCGAAAGGGTACAGTGTCGTTTCCTTGGTCTATCGTTCTTTTTACCCGATATGCACTACTGAGGTAGCTTGGAGACAATATCTTTCTTCACTGACCAGAAGAGACATCACTTGGTAGTGCTTCTAATGACTTATCCCTTTTATGACTTTAACCATTATGGACTATCCTGAGGTCTTGCTGATTGGTCTATGGCTGTCCACCTTCTAGTATCTACACTGGATCATGAGGTAGTTTGGTCGAGGTCAGATCATATTTTACAGCGTACGAGGCCATAAGTATTCATCTTCCCTTCAGGCCTCATTTTTGGTGCAGTATCAGGAGGCTTGACCATCTTGTTCACTAATCTCCCCGAGGAGTACAATGTGTGGTTGGTACAGAAAAAAGAGAACAAAAACCGAGAAGATGGAGAAGAACAAGAAGCGAAGAGGAGGAAGATTTGAAGAACTTGCTTTGCTTTTAGAATTTTGTAGTTTTCTTTTTTGTTTAGAGTTTGGGACTTGCGTGCCCGTCCTTTATTTTCAAAACCTTGTGATCGCAGCTGAAATAATAAAAATTTCACGTTTATCTGAAAAAAGTTTCTAATTATTTAAAGTTTTTCGATTCTTCCAATTAAACAATTTTATTATCAAAACTCAAAGATAAATTTGCAGTGATCATTACTCGGATTCAAATATGGCTAAAACAAAGAAGGCGGCCGGACTTTTTAAAAGAAGCTGCCTACGTATCCCAAGAAAGTGGAATCAGGTCACGACGTAGCTCGAGCTCGGTTTACTCTCGAGTATTAGCACTCTTCTTTTATGATACCCTAACTTTTGCCTAGGTCGCCTTTTCAATTTTTAACTCAGCAAGCTTTTTATCTTATTTTATTTTTCTTTCAAGGGTAGTATTTTTTTGAGTTGGTTCAAGTTGATTGGAGTGAAAAACGTGTTATCATCCAGATCCATAATGATGACAACACCATCGGTCATAATAGTCTTGATCAGATACGGCTCGGCACAATTTGGCTTGAACTTTTCTCTTAGATAAAAAATATGAGTCTTTATTTCCTTAAGAACCAAATCACCTTCTCTCAGGTCTCAAGTACGCTTTGGCTATCGTCTTTTGATACCCTTATACGTGGAACATAATTTGTGGTCTTCTTTCATCGAATAATAAAAGTTCTTCCATCTGATTCCTCTGCCATTCGTCTGCGAGTTGAGCCATGTCTTATACTTCTTGATCATTTTAAAGAATTTCTGCAGCACTATAATATGGCCGTCTTGATCTTTTGGACTTCACAATCATATAGTTTACATACACTTTGACTTCCTTGTGTATCATGTTATGCAACAAGGTATTAGTAGCCATTTGGTAAGTTGTCCATGCATTCTTCAATTCAAACGGTGTCACGCGATAGTAGTAGGTGCCCCATAACGTAATGAATGTCAACTTTTCTCTGTCTTTAAGGTCCCTTAAGATCTAATTGTACCTAAAAAATTCATCTATAAACGATAAAAGAGCGTGCCCCACTATGCTATCTACCAAGACGTCAATGTGCAGCAATGAAAGTCATCCTTCGGACTAGCTTTATTAAGATTCCAAAAATTCACATAGACTCTGATGCGTACATCCTTCTTCAAGACCGGCATAATGTGGCTACCCACTTCGGATACTTGGTTAACATAAGGAATCCAGCGTTGATCTACTCAATGAATTATTCTTTGTTCTTCAGAACCCATTCTGACCGTATCCTTCTCAATTTCTGTTTGATCGGTTTGGCATCGGAATACAAATGGATATGGTGTTGGATAATATCAGAATCAATTTCGGGCATATCCTTATATGATCATACAAAAAAAATATCTTTGAATTCTTTTCATAAAGTCATTAATCGCTCACGTTCAACTAAAGATAACGAAGAACCAATTTGGACAATTTGTGGTTAATTCCATTACCTAGATTTATTGACAAAATTTTTTCAATTATTGGTTGCCCAGGTATTCTTTTTTCTCTTTTTTTTTTTTGAAACTCTTAATTCTTCAGAGACATTCCCTTCGAATTTAAAAATCATCAGAAAACATACAAAATAAAATAAAATAAAACAAAGCAGAATAAAAAGAAATTTTGTTTATTTTATTGTTATCAAAGAGAGTAGGAATTACAAAATCGAAAGCAAACGAAGAGGATGCACAGACAGATGTGCCTTCGAACTTGAGACTTGAATCATGAAAATTACAAGAATCTAAAGAAACCAGTCGTGACATTCAGTATAGATGGAGGTAAGACGACCTTATTGTCAATGAGATCCTGAATGTCATAGCGAAGTTTCAGACAGTTGTTGGTCGGGTGTCCATGGCTCTGATGATATAAGCAATATTTGGTAGGATCGTAGCATAGCGGCAAAGGGTTAGGAGGTGGCATTGGATCAAACAGCTTTAACAACTTTTTCTCGACAAGTTGATTCAGGACCATGGACAAAGAGATATTAAGGGGAGTGAAAACTCTCCTTGGCTTTTTCAGCTGCGACGGTAGGTTTTTTTTGGGAGGAAGTGATGAATGTGGAGAATTCGATCAATCCGATTGGGGGTTTAGCAATTTCACTTCATTAGAGCGAGGTGCGGGGTTAGTGGAAGAGGTGAGATAGTTTTGGTTATTATATGGGTAAGGTCTTCTCGACTTTTGGCGTGGCTCAGCCTCCTTGATATCACCAGACTAGATTGCATCTTTTATTTGAATCTTGGCATCAAAAACCTGCACAAAAGTGGCCGGCGATTGTGTTATCAAATAACGCTTCGATGGAGATTGGAGGTTCCTGGCTGCATTCCTCTCTAGTTCCTTCTTAATTGGCCAATTTATCTTTTTTGCCGCTTTTCCCCTCCACCTGGTTAAAAAATTCACAAATGGTTCTCTACTTTCTTGACGAGTGGTCTCTAGCTCTCGAGTGATTACACCTAACAGGACATTATAGCAGTATTGGCTGGCAAAAGCTGTGACGATGTCCTCCCATGTTCTGGTCTTTGCAACTTTCTGAGAGAGGAACCAACTCTGGGCTGCCTCTGAAAGAGATCGGTGGAATAGCTGAGCCTTCAACTGGTCGTCGATCCCCATGGGAGAGAATATCGTCATACATTCTCAAATGAATTCTAGGATCACTAGTTCCATCAAACTTCTCCATTTCAAGCATTTTAAACTTTTTCGATAGCTCAGCATCCGGGAACAAACACAGTCCTCCTAAATTGAGCATATATTCCTCGACTCCCTTGGCCCTTCTAAGGACTTTTTCCATCCAATCGATCTTCTCAGCCAATGCAGATTCTCTGGACTGAGCAGTATTTTCTTCCTCAACTATCACCTGATGAGGGATCTGTGGTGGTGGCAGAACAACATGCCGTCCATCGGGGACCTAATTTTCATCCCAAGATTCCTTCCCATTACTGTTCAGGTCATCATGCTGCTCATTCTGTTCTTACAAACGGGCTTGAATTACCCGAATTTGTGCTTAGCACTGGCCCAAGGCCTGGGTTTGCTGCTCCATAGTCCTCTATATATCAGTAATTGCCCTCATCAGGGATGTCAAATTCACTTTATTCTCTGTCATTTCAGATGATTCGGCTGATTGTTTAGATATCCTGTAGAACCTGCCTGTTACTAACCTAGCCCAGACACGCATTGACTGTAATCTTCCTAGCTCAATGATCTAAACTCGAAGAAAACCTGGATCCCAAAAGCAGAATAACCAGTATCAAACATTTTCTGGACGAGAATTCCAACGATAGATAGCGAACATCCCAGATACCCAAAATAGCAAATCACAAGCAGATAATCACGAAAGCTATAATAATGCCCCTGCTGGGCTCATACTGGCAGCATAACAACTAAACGAGTTTGACTAAACTCGGGCAAAGAAGTGGGCAGTGCTCCGGTAAGAAAATAGAACTAGGCTAACAAGACTAGTTTGGCTTAGAATTCTAAGAAAGATTGGACAGCATAACGGTAAGAAACTAGCTCATGCGGGTATAACAAGGATCTGAAGGAAACGAGTCTAAACAAAGGCGAGAGTATGGAACTAACAACCCAGGAAGAATCCAAAAGAGTGAAAAACTACCCTAGAGGTTTCAAAACAAAGCATGGGCATAACCCCGAAAAGAAAACTACAGCGTGAAAACTAAACAAGGTGAAGAACAAAACCCGGGTATCAACCTAAAAGAAAAGGTATCCTAAACAACAAGGGAAAATAGAAAATTCGGGCCGAACCCGAAAAAAGAACTAGCCTAAGTCAAACAAACAAACCTAACAAACGCAATCAAAACATAAATTAACAAAACATATAATCCTACTAGGGTTAGTAGCACCTGATTGAGGGTTCTAAGTTTATTATATGCAAAAGGCTGAGTTTGGTCAATCGAACAGGGTACCTTCTAAATAGAGTCGAGTATATACCTTCAATGCCTGGAGTGGTGCAGAACATGGTCAAACAGTACGTCCGAACTCTTTTACCGCACCTATGAAAGCGTACAGTCAGTAAGGCTTGCCCGCCTTCCCAACAATCACCGAAACGGATGACCGTTCAGGATATCGGGTCGACCAAGCAGGGGGTTTGAAGAACAATGCACATGCATGCGAAAATGCAAATCAGAAATTCTTATTAAGAATCAATGATGTTTTCAAGTCTAACCCTCTTATTTGATTTTATAAATCAGTTCTCAGTAGAGTAGCCATAAAATACTGTGGCGTTGGAATTTTAGAATTTTTAAAAAAATGGTCAAAAATAAAAAAATTCAAAGATGTTTGAAAAATATTTTAACACATTAAAAATGAATCTTTGAAAATCCCCTTTTATTAAAAATAGAGTCGCCACTTAATTTTTGAGAAAAATTAAGAAAAACAAAAATGACTACTGATGTTTTAAAACGTTAACCAGAGAAAAAAGGTTCGGGGGCTAAAATGCGAATCGGGAAATGTGTTAGGCACCCCCGTTCGCCCAACTGTAAGGTTGGCATCTACTAATCATTATTGGTTCTTTAATAGAATTTCTTAAATGCCATGCAAAGGAAAAAAGTTGAAGCAAATAGAGAACATCCAAAATCGGATATAGAAAATACATAACATATGTACATAATACTCTGAATTAGAACAAATAAAATGATAAAATCTTAAGTTCTACGACATGCAATTTCTAACTAAATGATACATGAAACACACTCACATACAATTTCATCAAAATGAACTAAACTATCAAAACTTGAATAAAAGAGTAAAACATAATGGAAGCTGTTAAAATTACCTAAACATGGATTTACTATAAAAGATAAATTAAAATATTCTAAAACATGCACAAACGCTATCATGGTGAATTGGTAAGAGAAATGAGAAATACAAAACAAAATATGCATAAAAAAGATCTTAAAAGAAGGTTTATATAAGAAACTTTTGAAAAGAGTTTTAGAAAACGTTATATTAAGAAAAACTAGTTTAAAAGATATTTTATTATTTTTGAGTTTAATAAAATGAAGAAAAATAATACCAAAAAGAAAAAGAAAAAAACAGAATAAAGAAAAGATAAAGCTAATAATAAAAAAAAAAGAAAAGAAAAGAAAGTAAAATGGGACATTAGCATTTAAAGAAACGAAAAAAAAATGAGATATTAAAAGAGAAATAAAGTTATATTACAGGAAAATAGAAAAGAAAAAAAATATTAGCATTAAATTAAAGATTAACTAATATTAAAAGAAAAAAAATGAATAAGACAATAGCGAAAGAAACATTAAATTAACATTAAAAGGAATATTAGAATTAAGTGGGTACAATATTAGCAATTGCAACTATTTTTATGTAAGTACTTATATTACAACGATATCGATATTGTTTAATCGTATCGTCACGTCATGTTAGCACTAATTTGATAAGAAAATTAAAGAAAAAGATAATTTGATTAGTGTAAATGTGTAAACTAAGAAATTAATTAAAAGACTAAACTAAATGAAAAAAATTAAATAATAAAAAAGGTTAACTGCGTATATAAAAGAAATGTGCAAATTGAAATTGAGAATTTACCCGATCACTCCAAGAGAGATGAAATGAAGTTAGAAGGATCGGTGATCCAAACGAAATACCAAGATTGTCGAGGAATCCTCAAGTTGGAGAATGTGCCTCGGTGGTCTAATCCTCGGGCGGTGATCCAAACAAGGCTTCAATGTAGGTGCTGGTAGGTTAGGATCTTTGTATTTCCGCAGGGCTTTAGCGTCGACATTCGAAATTGCTCGGTAACTTGGCATAACTTCTCCCTCAAAACCTCTCACTCAAATTCTGTCCTCGAAAACATACAAGAGGTACGGTATTTATAGAGTTCATCAACCAACGAGGTGCTGCCACGTTTTAAGGCATGACAAGCCAATTGGAGTTGGCGGTCGCCATGTTTTTGAAGGGTTCCATAAAGTTTTATGGCGGTCGCCACAATACAAGTTGGCGGTCGCCAGGTTAGAGGTGGCAGTCGCAACTTTTAGCTAGGGTTTCTAAGAGGTTCAATTGGTGGTCGCCATAATAAACATGGTGGTCGCCTTACTTGGGCAGCAAGTTTTGATGGTTCAACAAAATTTATTTTGTTCGAAGATTTCGGGTTCGAATACCAAGCTTGGATCACTTCTCGAGGATCAAACTGAGGCACTATTCCACCTATTTTTATCATCGGATTCACCTAAGATTAGGCGGGGTCAAATTGGGGTGTCTACAGCTCGAAAAATCGTTGCCCCTGTTGTGGGAATTTGCACCAAACAGTGTTCTGGAATTGTGCTCGTTTGGAGTTGCAAAAACCGCAACACCTTTTTACGGAAAATAGCAGCCAACATTGGAAAATTAATTGCACCGAAACAGTGTTGGAAAACCCTTCTACGCTTGAAAAAATCCTGCTGCGTTTGGAAAAACCATGTTGCGTTGGAAACCGGCAGTTGTGTTTAACGAAAAAAAAACACCAAAACTGTGTTTTGCAAGCTTTTATTGTGCGCTGCCCCTATTGGCCTTCATGATTCAAGCTTCTATTTGAGGTCGCCGCAACCTTAGGCTACGTTTGGCTACTTGCGTCGCTTGCCTTTTTAATCCCATGATTCATGATTTTTCAAATTCCCAAGTATTCCATGAATAAACAGATTGCATGCGGCGGCATCTTGTTCTTCGTTCCTCCTTTTTTTTGAATAAAATAAAAGAATTAAAAACTAAAAAATAATAATTTTTACATTGATCCTATACCTCAGTAGAGTTCACAATTAATCTACCACGATCAACTCTCGTGGTTAAAAAAAATAATTATCATTCATTCAAACAATTCATTAAAATATGAAAAAACATAATGATCATAAAATCGAGATAAGAACGCCTGTAAAATAAAATTAGCAACAGTTCTAAAACTATCCGACTCCGATAAAATGAAAACAAAAAATAAAATGGCTCTTATATCAATTGTTGAAGGCAAAACTATCGAGATCATTATTTTTGCAAACGATTAATAGTAAAAATAAAGTGGACGAACAGATGCCGGAACGGTCTCCGGATAAAACTTTTAACGTCGAACAATTAAAATAAAACTCGTGCAACAAAAGTTAATTTAGAAGAATACATTTTTATCGGTCGATTCTTCAGCTACGATTTGATTATGAGTTAAAACTCCTGTCAGATCTTCTACAGTAATCCCTTACGCGATTCTCGAATGTAGTGTGGGCTACGGACTACAGAGAACTCGTACCGATAGAACCCAAATATATTTAGTTTTGAAAGAAAAAGTTATGTTATATAACTGGTTCAGCCTACCCGCATATATATAGAGAGCTACAGCAGGGACCTGGAGAGTAGTTATGAGTAAGACTTCCAGTGGAATACAGACACCTATCAGCAGTTTATGCAATTATGGAAAACTAGCAGCGATTTCTATAATTTTCATAAAATACTGAATTACAGTTTATACCACTAAAGAACTATAATTGCATTCTGACCTACAATCTCAAGACCATCTAGCATTGAGCTCCTACTATTAAATACCTACTACTTCTCCCCACGTTAAGATTCTCGATACCCGTCAGTTAAATTTAATTACTAATAATTTAATTTAATTGAAATCTTTATACTTCCTAAACCCTTTCGCTTAATTTATTTGACCACCGGATAATAAAATACACTTACAGGGCTTGACCCGATCAAAACTTGTAAGCTTCCTTAAGAGGGTATCGTCAATCCCGATCTTTCGGGATGCAGATTTTGTCAATAATTAATATTTGCTACATATATAACATAGCTATCAAACTCACTAGGATTATAGACTCATATAAGATCGCACTCTCAAATGAATTAAAACAACAAATATTAAATGTATGCAAATCAATAATTATTTCAAAATTAAGAGGATAAGAACTATTCATAATAACTTTGGGTGTGAATTCATTTATATAGTAAGTATAAAATTAATTACTTCAAATATCCCGTTCAATATACACAAAGTGTGCTAGCAAAGAGAGTCAAAATAATAGACGACGCTATTATCTGTTCTCCGTAACCAAGACAGGCCTAATAAAACCCTGTACTACAATCGTACCGACAATATGTCCATTTTCATCTAAATTGTGAACATAAAACTTATATTCTGTAATAACTTAAAATTTAATATTTTGTGTGCAAATCGTACTCTACACACCAGATTAAATATTAAAAAAAATATCAGACATCCAGGCATAACAATAAAAAAATAATACACACACATTACTCATAAAGATTTTCACAAAAAAAAAAATAATTTTAGTAAAAAAATAAAATAAAATACTAAAAACATGATTTTCAGTATACCAATCCTAACAGTCTCCCATTTATACTCAAAATCGTGCTGCCATTCATCTAACTCTCATGCCCTCTACATGACTATCGAAAGTCTTAGTCGATAAGCTCTTTGTAAAAGGATCTACAAGGTTGTCTCATGATGCAATCTTGGTCACAGTAACATCACATCTCTCTACAATTTCTCGTATCAGGTGATACTTACATTCAATGTGCTTGCCTTTCTTCTGAACCCTTGGCTCTTTCGAGTTTACAACTGCTCCATTATTATCACAGTAAAGTGTTATAGCCGACTTAACAGAAGGTACCACCTCTAGATCCAACAGGAAGTTTTTGAGCCAAACAGTCTCCTTGAATGGTTCAGAAGCTGCCACATACTCAGTCTCCATGGCGGAATCAACAATGCAGGATTGCTTGATATCTTCCAACTTATACCTCCACCTCCTAAGGTAAACACATATCCTGAGTCAGACTTACGGGAATCCCTATCAGACTAAAAATCTGATTATGTGTACTCCAAAGGTACTAGACTGTCTACTTGGTAAATCAACATATAATCCTTAGTCATTTTCAGGTACTTGATTATATTCTTTACGGCAGTTCACTACTGCTATCCTGGGTTAGACTGATATCTGCTAACCATGCTAACGGCAAAACAGATGTTGAGTCTAATGCAGAATATAGCATAAATGAGGCTTTCTACTGCCGAACCATAAGGAACCGCCTTCATCTTCTCTATCTCATCAGGTGTCTTAGGACACTGAATCTTGGATAGAGTGATTCCATGCCTGAAAGAGAGAAACCCTTACTTAGAATCCTGCATGCTAAAATTAATATGGATATCATCGATATATTTTGCTTGTGATAGACCCAACATCTTTTATTTTCCATCTCGCACAAGCTTGATCCCAAGGATGTGATTGGCTTCTCCCAATGATGTAACTGGCTTCTCCCAAGTCTTTTATATCGAACTGTCTAAATAACCATACTTTAACCGTAGATAATGTCCATATATCATTTTCGATGAGCAAGATATCGTCTACATAAAGCACTAGGAAGATCACCACGCTTCCGTCACGCTTCTTATACACACAGGACTCATTTGGACTTTGATCAAAATCATAAGACTTAATAGTTTGATAAAACCAAGTGTTATAAGACCTCGTTACTTGCTTAAATCCATAAATTGATCTCTTAAGCATACACAATATGTGTTATTGGCCCTTTGCAATGAATCCGTCTTGTTGTTCATCAAAACTTCCATTTAAGAAAGCTGTCTTGACATCCATTTGTCAGATTTTGTAATCGAAATAAGCGACAATGGATAAATGAATTCGAATAGAGTTAAGATTGGTTACCGGCACAAAGGTTTCCACATAATCGATCGCTTCTTTCTGAGTAAACTCTTTAGCAACAAACCTAGCTTTAAATGTTTCAACCTTTTCGTCTGCTCTTCTCTTCCTCTTGTAGAACCACTTGCATCCAATAGATTTTATCCCTTCAAGTGGATGTACAAGTTTTCAGACCTTATTAGAATACATAAATTCTATATCTGAATTCATAACATTTTGTCAAAGATCTACATCTTTGTCCTGAAGTGTTTCATTATAGTTACAGGGTACGGTATTTAGTTCTGCCAGAATCTTATCAAAAGACTTTACTAAGAACGTATACCGATCAGGTTGATGAACAACCCTCTCACTATAACGAGGCATTACCTGTGTGTGTATACTAGCAGTAACACGTTGTGTAGAATCTAAACCATGTGCATCAGCACCTCTTTCTTGATTTGCACTTATCCCGATAATTCTCTCACTACGACGAGGTATTGGGATATTAGTGACATGTTCTTCCGTTCTACTGGTATTTTTTCGCAGTTCTTTAAGAACAATTTAATTATTGGACCTGTGATCCATAATATAATCCACTTCCAAGAATTGAATATTGGTGCTAACAATGATCTTCTGTTCCTTAAGATTACAAAATAGACCATCATTCGTCCTCTTGGGATACCCCACGAAAAAATAGACTTCTGTCCTTAGTTCTAACTTACCTGTGTTCCCTTTCAGTACATGTGTTGAACACCCCTAAATCTGAATATGTTTCAAACTAGGCTTATGCTCGATCCGCAATTCTATGGGAGAAGAAGGTACTAACTTAGAAGGTATCATATTCAGACAGTATGTCGTTGTCTGCAAAGCGAGTTCCTAAAACGAATTGGGTAAACCTGAATAACTCATCATGGACCTTACCATCTCCATAAGTGTTATATTCCTTCTTTCAACTACACTATTCTGCTGCAGAGTGCCAGGTGCAATCAACTGGAATATAATTCTCTCTGATGACAAGTATTCCCTAAACTCCCTAAATATATATTTTCTACCACGATCGGATCGTAGTGATTTGATACTTTTACCCAAATGCTTCTCTGCCTCTACCTTGAACTCTTTGAATTTTTCAAAATATTCAGACTTACGGTGCATCAGGTAAATGTATCCATATTTTTAGTAGTCATCAACAAAACTAACGAAGTTCTCAACGCCACCTTTAGCCCGGATTGTCATAGGACCACACACATTAGAATGAATCAGTTGCAATGGTTCTTTAGCTCTATAGCCTTTGGCCGAAAAGGGCATCTTGATTATTTTATCCTCTAAACAAGATTTACAGACTGAAAGTGTCTTCACTTCCAATGAACTCAAAGGTCCATCTGTTACCAGTCTGTTTATTCTTTTTAGATTAACATGACCTAAGTATAAGTGCTAAAGAAACGTTTGGTTCATTAACGAAGAAAACTTTCTCTTATATGGTAAAATTAAATGTGTTATTCAATTCAATTAGTTGCAGTGTAGGAGAGATAGGAGTAATAACATAACGATAATCCACCAATGTACCAGAATAGATAACCCGTTTATTATCCTTAATAACTACAGAGTTATTAAAATAAACTAAATAT
Source organism: Heliamphora exappendiculata (assembly GCA_034768845.1). Classification (NCBI taxonomy): domain Eukaryota; kingdom Viridiplantae; phylum Streptophyta; class Magnoliopsida; order Ericales; family Sarraceniaceae; genus Heliamphora; species Heliamphora exappendiculata. The sequence goes on along the minus strand of JAOTRH010064669.1, from coordinate 1,694 downwards.
CTGTCTTTAGCCAATCTAAAAATGAAAACTAAGTTCCTTCTAATAGATGGTACATAAAGATAATCTCTCAATATTAAAACCCGATCTCTATCAAAATTGATAGTGACATCTCACACTGCGACTGCTGTTACCTTTGCATTTTGCCTATATGTAGGTGTATTTTCTCATCACTGAGTTATTAGATTTCCTAGAACTCCTGCAATGAATTACAAACATGATTAATGGCTCCCGTATCAACATACCAGGTACTAGTAGATAGCACCGCTAAATAGGTTTTAACAACTAGTGAACAAAAATTACCCTATTTGTTCTGCCTTCTGAGAAATACTAGTCATAATTTTTTTCAGTGTCGTGTCTGGTTGTAGTGAAAAGAACTGCCTTTCGGCTTTTTCCCACCAAATTGTGACCCACTAACTACTCTGAAAATTGTGTATATTTGTTTTTTAACTTTTTTCTTTTTCATGTCTTTCGACCCCCGATGAAGAATATTTTTCAGAAATAAACACATTCCTGGTATTGAAAGAATACCATTCGTAGTTAAAACTATATCCAAATTACTTTTTCAATTAGCAAAATTCGGTCCGATAAGTTTGTTTTCTTTTAGTATTAAAGCGAGTAGGTAAAAACCATTTTAGTTCTAAGAATCACATAATTAAAAAATACCGTTAATTATAATAAGCAAAACTTTAAATTTATTTTAATTTGGTTCCCTCTACCACTTTTAAATTAATTCGCCAACAGCCTGGTAACCTGAGAATAGCATGCCTCGATGGGAGGACGTCTACTATCCTTCACAAGACCAGACCTACCAATTCTATTTAATTTTACTATCAAGATATCTGACCATACCAAGTAAAATTAAATAGCTGACATAGTTTCGGTCCAGTATATAATAGCAATGACTCAGATGGAGAGGATAATATTATATACAGTTAAGTGTTAACCATCACCTTATTCCAAATTAATCATTTCGCAATAAACCATTTAGATGGTGGAGAAATGATCCACACTAAAAATTATCTAGAATTATCCATAAAGGAGGTTTATACTGGTAATACCGCAATTAATCTGTTCGATGCGGATAAATGTCTTACTTCCAACTCGCAGAGTTTAATTGCATCATCTATAAACTGATGATAGAAACCGCGTGATTTATCTATGAATAAATTTTCTCTTCCATTTAGATTTTTAAAATATTTTTAGAGTTATAAAAATTCGTTTAATTAAAACAAACTTATTAATTTTAAAAAACACACGATCTGAAAGAATCAAATATCTTCCCGTGTACACGATTCCAAAAATTTTGATTTATCAAACTATCTTTTCGTGTTTAAATGCGTAACAAATAAAATTTGATAAATGTACAATTTTTTCTTCAATTTTTCTGATAAAATAGTGATTAAAGGTATTTATTTATTTTATTTTTTGTTCCATACTTTTTGAAAAATAATAATTTATTTAGATTAAAAAAATTTACTTAATTAATTCCAAATTCTGAATTAATTTTCATGTTTTTTCAAAATATTCAATTCTATAAAAAAATCATCTTAAACTTGATATTTTGTAAAAAATAAAATATCTAAAAAAAATTTATTTAACTAAAATTAATTAATTTAAAAAAAATTAATTTTATTTTTTATTACAAAATATTTTAATTAAAACTGAATTTTTGAATTAATTAAATTAACAGGATA
>JAOTRH010064658.1:0-18353 GCA_034768845.1 Heliamphora exappendiculata | reverse complement strand
TATATATTCGAACCACGTCAACTTTGTGTCTCTTATTGCTTGAGAGTGTTTGGAGTTCTATTTCGATCCTAACATGCATAAGTAGCTTATATACACATTGAAAGTTCCTTATTTAATCAATGTGGTACGGAATCATAAAATACCCACTCCGTAGCTGACAACCCTGCGGTCCCACTCTATCAACACTGACTTGGTGATAGCTTTTTTTCTTTTTGACGACTTCACTCACCTATTAGTATTCAATAACTTAGCAAGTTGTTTTAATCCAATCCAATCTATAGGTCGCCCTTCCAAGACTTCGGCTACAAAACAACAACCCATTCGATCCCATACTCGAATAGATTACGTCTATATGGTGGAGCAATGGTGGCTGCTCCGATACCAAATGTTATGATCTCTTAGGTAAAACTCACCTTTGAAAACTGGTGAGGTTGTCCAAGTGGCTTATATACACATAGAAAGTCTCTTATTTAATCAATGTGGGATAAGGTCTTAACACTTTACCTAGTTAATTTGTTTCTTATAACCTATCTGTTGAGCCATCCAAGTGATGGCAGAGAAGAAATTAAAAAGAAAAAGAAGACAGAATCACACAAGGCAGCTGCGAAAATCTCGGCGCAGTGTTTTTTGCAGATTCAGCCGCCTCAATCTTCCAATGTTAAAGATTAGCCACCCAATTTTCATTGATCTGTCTCCCTTTGATATTCTATAAATGCTCTGTGTGCGTGTGTTTGATTGTAGAGTGAAATCAGTGAGATCCCTTAGAGAGAGGTTGTGAGCTGAGAGCTTTGTAATTTCTATTTTGAGTTAGTAAAATTCCTCTCGCTCCGTGGACGTAAGCTAAGCTTAGCCGAACCACATAAATCTTTGATGTTTCTTGTGTTTGTGTGAGTATACTTGTATTTTGTGAACCTCTTCGATCCATAACAACTGGTATCAAGAGCATTTGGAGAGGTTTTTGGTCCAAAATTTCAGATCTGCCCAGAAATAAAGTTTTCCGAAACCACCGTTTGATTATACCGGTGCATAGATCTCGTCGAGACGATTCCGACGATATATTATACGTTGAAAACGGAGTTGAAACGAGCCATCTAGCTCTGTTTAAAGTGTTCTAAAATTTAAGAAAACCAAACAGAACCTTTCCTCTAGTTTCTCCTTCAGCAAAACGGAGAAGACAACCCACTGTCACGTCACCAGCCACCTAGGCGCCACATCAGCACCCAGTCAGCGCCACGCCAGTGCCCATTCAACGCCACGCCACCTGCCACATCAGCAGTGGACCCCACTTTTTTACCACGCCAAGAGATACGCCATATGCCACGTCATCACTGCTGCCCAATCAGCAGCTGCATTAGTGCCACATCAGCATTAGGCCCAATTTTTCTTGGGGGGTTATTTTGGTCATTTCAAGTCCGATTTGACTGATTCAAGAGTCGTTTCTAACTATTTCGACCATTCCGAACGCATTGGTGTGGTCTATTTCACCAATTTCAGCTTCTAAATTGGTGATTTAATATGGCTAATGAGAAGGACTCTTCAAAGATTGAGAAGTTTGACGGTTCAAACTTTGCATTTTGGCGCATGCAAATGGAGGACTACCTATTTCAAAAGGATCTTTATTTACCACTGAAAGAAAAGCCTGTAGATATGAAAGATACTGAGCGGGAAGTACTTGATCGGAAGACTCTCGCCACTATAAGGCTTTCTCTGTCAAAATCTGTGGCGTTCAACATCAAGAACGGAAAAACAATGGCATCTCTTATGACGGCTCTCTCAAGTATGTATGAACAGCCCTCTGTAGCTAATAAAGTATATTTGATTAAAAAATTGTTTAATATGAAAATGACTAAATGAGGTAGTTTTAGTAAACACCTAAATGAATTCAACGAAGTGAAAGATCAACTTGATTCAGTAGATATCACTTTTAATGATGAGATTAGAGCCTAGCTAATTCTCGGTCAGTTACATGAGAGTTGGAAAGGTACAGTCACTGCGATCAGCAGCTCTCTAGGAAAATCAAAGCTACAATTCGACGAAGTCGTCAGTATGATTTTGACAGAGGAGATCAGAATGCAGTTACAAACTACTATTACCTCGGGATCGGCACTAAATGTTGAAAGCAGAGGGAGAAATTCAAACCTAAGCGGAGCAAAGAACCGCGGAAGATCAAGAAGCAGGAGGTCCAAATCTAGAAATCCAGGAAATTTCAATAACTTTCAGAATCAGAAAAAGATCGAGCGTTGGCATTGTGGAAAGATTGGACATTACAAAAATCAATGCAAATCCTTGAAGAAAGAGCCAGAAAAGGACGAAACAAATGTCGCATCTACCTCAGGAGAAGGAGAGGTACTGATTTGCTCCTTGGAAAGCAGGGCAGAGTCTTGGGTGTTAGACTCAGGGGCCTCATTTCACGCCACTGAACAAAAGGAAATACTTGATAGGTATGTACCCGGAAAACTTGGCAAAGTTTACCTTGGTAATGACAAATGCTGTGACATTACAGAAAAATGTAAGGTGCAGGTCACGATGAATGGTACCACATGGAGATTGACAGAGGTCAAACACATTCCAGACTTGAGGAAGAATTTAATATCTGTGGTACAGTTAGCAAGTGAAGGTTACACTACAACCTTCGATGGAGACAGTTGGAAAATTTCTAAAGGCGCAATGACGATCATGCGCGGAAAAAAGAGCGGTACTCTTACATGACAACAAACGCCTGCAGGTCAATTGCAACCGCAGCAAGCAACGATGATTCCAACCTATGGCACTAGAGACTCGGCCATATAAGTGAAAAGGGACTAAAGATCATGCAACAAAATGGAAAACTACCAAATCTACAGTCAGTTCAACTAGACTTGTGTGAAAGTTGCATCCTCGACAAGCAGAAAAGAGTTAGCTTCCAGACGATCAGTAGAACTCCGAAGAAAGAAAAACTCGAGTTAGTTCACACAGATATCTAGGGACCGAGCCCAGTCCCATCTATTGGTGGAAAGTCATAATTCGTCACCTTCATTGACGACCATTCTAGGAAGGTATGGGTTTACTTCCTGAAACAAAAATCTGATGTATTTGTTGCTTTCAGGATATGGAAAGCCATGGTAGAAAATGAGACAGTGCTGAAAATCAAAAGGATGAGATCCAACAATGGTGGAGAGTACAAAGATAGAGAATTCAAAAACTTTTGCTATGAGCATGGTATCAGGCTTGAGAGAACCGTGCCAGGTACACCCCAGCACAACGGAATAGCAGAACGGATAAACAGAACATTGACTGAAAGAGCCAGAAGCATGCAATTGCAGGCAGGCCTTTCAAAACAGTTTTGGGCTAAAGCAGTCAGTATAGCAGTATACTTGATTAACCAAAGTACATCAGCCCCATTAGACTTCAAATTACCAGAAGAGGTATGGAGCGGTAAAAATGTCAAACTTGCACATTTAAAAGTCTTTGGTTGTGTTGCATATGTTCACATCAATGATCAGGTCAGAAGCAAGCAAGACCTTCAATCACAGAAGTACACTCTCATTGGAAACGGAAAAGATGAGTTTGGTTATCGCCTCTGGGATAACCAAAACAAGAAAATTATCGGAAGCAAAGACGTCGTGTTCAATGAAAAGGCGATGTACAAAGACGCAATACCCGCAAGAAATTCAGCACATAATGATCCAGTGTATGCAGAGTTGGATGATCCTACAGAAAGCAGTGTGACTCAGCAGATAGATCAGAGTTCTCCAGCTGAGGATCCCATCACAGAGACTCACACAGATGCACTGCAGTCTCCAAATCCACCTCCAGAACCTATACTAAGGAGGTCCTCTCGACCACATGTACCAAATAGGAGGTATATAGATTACTTGTTACTAACTGATGCGGGTGAACCTGAATGCTATAAGGAAGCATGCGAGGTAAAAGATGCTAGCAAGTGGGAACTTGCTATGAAAGATGAAATGAAATCCCTTACCGCCAACAAAACTTGGAAGCTATCTAAGTTACCCAAGGAAAAAGAAGCTCTTCAAAACAAATAGGTGTACCGTATAAAAGAAGAGCATGATGATTTGAGAAGATATAAAGCACGACTTGTGGTCAAAGGCTTTCAACAGATAGAAGGCATTAATTACTCAGAAATTTTCTCACCGGTTGTGAAACACACTACCATTCGGTCAGTGTTAAGTATTGTCGCAACAGAAAATTTACACCTCGAGCAGTTAGATGTAAAAACTGATTTTCTCCATGGTGATCTGGATGAAGAGATATACATGTACAACCTGAAGGCTTTGCAGAAAAAGGCAAAAAAAAGTTAGTTTGCAGATTGAAGAAGAGTATGTATGGACTGAAACAAGTTCCAAGACAGTGGTATAAGAAATTTCACGGCTTCATGCAAAAGAATGGCTATCAGAAAAGCAACGCTGATCATTGTTGCTATTTCAAGAGATATAAATCAAGTTACATAATTCTCTTGCTTTATGTTGATGCCATGCTAGTTGCAGGACCAGATATGGACGAGATAAGAAATTTGAAAAAGCAGTTGTCCACTGAATTTGAGATGAAAGACTTGGGTCCAGCAAAGCAGATGCTTGAGATGAGAATCACTAGAGACAAAAAGGAGGGAACCCCGCAGTTGTCTCAAGCCGAGTACATTAGGCGGATTCTCAGATTCTCAGAAGATTCAACATGAGTGATGCTAAGGCAGTTAGCACACCATTAGCCGGCCATTTCAAATTATCAAAGACTCAGTCTCTAGAATCAGAGGAAGAGAAGAAAGCAATGACCAATATCCCATATGCCTCAGATGTAGGAAGTTTAATGTACGCCATGGTTTGCACGAGACCAGATATTGGTCATGCAGTAGGAACTGTTAGCAGATTCATGGCAAATCTAGAAAAAGCTCATTGGGAAGCGGTCAAATGGATATTGAGATATCTTCAAGGTACAATTAACAAATGTTTATGTTTTGGCAAAAGTAATCTAGCTTTGCAAGAATATGTAGATGCAGACTTTGCCGACGATATAGATCACCGAAGAAGCACTACTGGATGTCTTCACAGTAGGTGCTACTATCGTCAGTTGGGTATCGCAAATACAGAAGATCACTGCACTATCCACTATAGAGGCAGAATATGTAGCCATGACAGAAGCCAACATATAGATGATTTGGCTACAAGGTTTGTTGACAGAGTTGGATTTCAAGCAGGCAAAGAGTGTTTTGCACAGTGACAGTCAGAGCGCCATATACTTAGCGAAGAATTCAGCATTCAACTCAAAAACTAAGCACATTGGACTCCGCTATCACTTCATCAAAACTCTTCTAGATGAATGAGTGTTAGACATTGAGAAGATCCTTGGCAACAAAAACCCGGCAGACACGTTGACAAAGACAGTGACTTCAGAGAAGTTAGAGCTATGCTCAGATTCAGTGGGTCTCCTAGATCCACTACAACTATCGAGAAGATAATCACTGTTGGGCACCTCAACAAGGGGGTGCGGGAACTCTCTCCAGGGGGTGTAGTCGCCTAGAGAATAAAGCGAGTTCACAGCAGAGCAGACACCAGTTTGCCACCACATGTGTGGAGGGGGTGATTTGTTGAGCCATCCATGTGATGGCAGAGAAGAAATTAAAAAGAAGAAGAAGACGGAAGCAATAAATAAAAGAAGAACAAAAGTCAAGACATCAGCACACAAGGCAGCTGCAAAAATCTCGGCACAGTGTTTTTTGCAGATTCACCCACCCCAATCTTTCAATGTCAAAGATTAGCCACCCAATTTTCATTGATCTGTCTCCCTTTGATATTCTATAAATGCTCTGTGTGCGTGTGTTTGATTGTAGAATGAGATCAGTGAGATCCCTCGAAGAGAGATTGTAAGCTGAGAGCTTTGTAATTTCTATTTTGAGCTAGTGAAATTCCTCTCGCTCCGTGGACGTAGGCTAAGCTTAGCCAAACCACGTAAATCTTTGGTGTTCCTTGTGTTTGTATGAGTGTGCTTGTGTTTTGTGAACCTCTTCGATCCATAACACTATCCTTTGTATTGAGACAAAGAAATGCAGAGCTCGGGTATGACAGTGACTCCAGAACCAACCGGTTCAGAAGCAACTTCGCTGGTAGATTGAAAAAACATCAAATCACTACGCAATTCACTTATTACAAATATATTTATTGAAAAGGAAAAATGAAAAAAGAAAGAAACCCGAAGGAAATGAATCAGTAATACCCAGATGCAGAAACGCATTGAAGGGCTTAAACTATTCACCGACTCAATTGCCTACACAAAAGTTTGACCATTTGCTAAGAGAGAGAAGACTAGCTAAGAAAGATGGTTCAATTGTTCACTTTACCTTTATGTTTTCCATAAGATACCAAAAATCAACAATTCAAGACATCATTTGTACACGAGAAAAAGTAGAAAATTCAGGTAAGAATTAAGAAATTGAGCATACCCGGATGGAAATACGCTTCTGGGGCCTCTTTGAACGAGTTCTTCTGCGGCTTCTGTGACAATACAACTCCGCCAAAGGGAGTTTCTTGAAGCATTTCAATGGCAAATCGGAAGATAAGCAGGTGAGATTAGTGGGTATTCTTTTATAGCGAGAAGACCTGTCGCAGCGAGGAGATAAAGCTGAAATTCGAAAGGAGGAAGTTGAGAGTGAGAGCTCCATTCAGAATGGATGAGAGAGACGGAGGGAGGAGATAACCAGAGAAACTTTCAGCGGCTTCTCCTGAGTTGTAAGAGAACTGGGGATAACCGTGACAAAGTCCATCCCACTTTTTTTTTTTTTTTTTTTTTTTTAGATAGTTCAGGTATTTTAATATTTAATTTTAAAATTTAAAATTTATTTTTTTAAAAATTTAATTTTTTTATCAACAAATACTCACACACTTAAAAAAATTTATATTAAAAATTATATTTTGAAACAAATAATAAGTGAATACAAATAATCACTAGTGGAGAGTTGTCTAAGAGATTTGTCATAACTAATAACTAAATAATAAAATTTAAAGGTGAGATAGTGACGGAACATAGTCATCAATGGTAGTGGTGTTAGAAACTAATCAAGATAAATAATTTAATTTACAAAGTACACGAACCATGCTCAAGCCATAAAAAAATACAAAACGAATAAGAAAACAAAACACAAATTTATATGGTTTGGCAAGTTTACCTAACGGGCTCACATTTTTTTATCATACTATTTAAAAAAATACAATAATAATATTTTTGGACAAAGTAACGTGTTCAAATTAAGTTAAAACTAAGAACAACTACAACCCTATTGGTTTTAATAACGCAATCTTGAAACAGACCGAACGATTGGTCTTCAAGTTGCTCGATCAGTCACTGATCCTAATTGATTTGTCTTTAATTATTTGCAAAAACCAATTAATCAATTTTCATACCGATCAATCCGTTATTAATCTTAGTGTTTAAATCATAATTTACAATTTTCTATCGATAATATTATTTTCTATTTAAATAACCTACTATATTTTATAAAGACTTAATAAAAAATAAAAATATATTTAAAATGCCAAAATGGAGTACTACAAAAGATGATAAGTGATGACCAAGAAGGAGAGCAGCGGTGAATGAAAGTTACAAATGACACTTAGTGTTGTAAGAAGCATTTCATAAGCAGTGTAGTTGTGGAAAGTTATTAGAAGTTATGGGTAATTTTTTATGGACAATTCTATAAATATGTATATTATAATCAATGTTAGGAAAATACTCACACACTCTGGAAAACTGCATATTTTTTTTATCTTTTATTTTTGTTGTAATTTTTATTATAGATTATAGTATCTGTAACCAATCTTCTATCGAAATAATAAAATTTAAATTTTATTATTTTTAATTTCATCATTTGTGATTTTTCTGGTGAAGTCTTGAAATATGGCATAGAATTCAGAGCAATCTCTTAATATTCGAAAGTATGTTCTCTTTCAAATGAGATTGATTTGTGTTTTGGTTAACACCTAGTCAATTTATTTATCAATCTGTCTAGGACAGTTCGTAATACTTTTACTTGTCTTTTAATGTAAAATCACTTTTAAGTCAAAATTTTTTGACTTAAAGTCATTTATATAGTTCACCAACGAATTTTTTACTTATTTGATTTAAAAAAACTTTTAGTAAAACATTAACCTTAAAACCAAATTACCTAACGAAGCTCTAATATCGTTATAGGAAAGGCAATAGAGTGCATTGGAAGTGGGGACGAGGTTTCCTATTTTAATTCCTATTTTAATTGGGTGGAAATGGGAGAAAACATCTGAAAAGTTACAGAACAGACATAAACAAGAATAAGATGGTGTTTGAAATTACTAAAACTAGTAACTTATAAATTATAGTAAAAGCTGTGAGTGTTTTATAAAAATTGTAATTTGTAATTGAAATAAAAAAAATAGATATAAATTGTATCAGAAGTTGTGAATATTTAGTAAAATTTATAACTTATAACTAAAATTAATAGCAAAAAACTAAAAGCTACTAATAATAGTTTTGCCAAACACCCTCTATATAAGAGATTATTCTTAAATTTTAAGTAAGTAATATTAACAAAAATTATAAATAATATAATAAATAAAAATAATAGTTTATGAATCGTCAAAACTGAAAATATAAAATATAAAATATAAACGATAAAAATGAAAAAGGAGAGATAATATATTATTTTTAAGATTTAATTTAAAAATATATTTTATGTATAATTTATAATTTTAAAAATATTTATTTTATATAATTTAAAAAAATAAAATAAAAAATAAATACAAATTTTTCTTTATTTATTATCGAAGATAAAGAATTAGTACACATCAAATAAAGAATATACCAAGTCGGGTGAGGCGGGAAAACTGTCATCCTAGTCCCCAAGCAAAGCCCTTATATATATATGGCCTGTTTGGGCAAACTTGTTTATTGATTTATTGGCTTATTTTAGTTATAACTCATAGAATTTGGCCTATTGACTTATTTTTACTTATTTTCGTCTTTTCTGAATATTTTTTATATTTTGATTAAATTTTTTAATTTTCGATTTGTCTCAATGAGATGAGTCTAAAAAGTATAATAATTTGACTAAATGATGAAAAAAAGTTCACTAAATACAAAAAATCAACTTAGTCAAATAAATAAATAAGCAAATAAGCCAATTTACCCATGGGCCATGATCAATTAAATGTCTTTAATCCGTAATCTAATAACATTTATTTAACTTTGTTTTTCTACAAATTTATATTTATAATTTAATAAATATTTTTATTTAATTAATTAAAAATTTTATATAAATAATTTATTTAATAAATAAATAAATTATTTTAATCATAAAAATTTATCAAAAAGTTAAAATCGTTTAAAACAAACAACTTTGCGTGTGGTGCTTTGAAACACATCACGCACCTAGGTTCAGTTATCGATGATCGAAAAACGAGATTTTAGAAGTTCAAACTCCGTCAATAAAAAAGATAACAAATGATATCTATTATCTATCACTACTATTAAAAGCAAGCACCTCCATTGGTGTATATCAATTAACGAAGCCAGCTCACGTTTTTATTCTTTTCAAATTATCCCATTATAATTTATATCTTTACACGTATTGTAATACTAAATTTTCTACATGAAAACCATCTTCAACCATCCTGCCTATAGTTTAACTAAGTGAATTCCTAAAATAATTAAAAGTTATTTTAAGAAATTACCTTTTTATTTCTAACTCCAACCATACTCCCTATTTTAGGGAGTCATATTTTTTTTTAATTTTTAATATAATAATTCAAAATTTGTAACATTCATATTTTAATGGTCAAATTATAACGGCTATTTTATTTTGAAAAAAAATTATTTAAAAAAAATATTTTTAAAATTTTAACTGTTATATTTTAACGATCATTTTATAACGGCTACATTTTTTAAAAGAAATTTAATTTTTCCGAATTAGAAGAGACACACAAACAAAAAAAAAACACAATCATAATTTATAAACTTAGAGAATAATACATTAGTCCAATACAACAATATTACATAAATTTTTTAAAAAATAGAATAATACATTAACCAGTTATCACTACTAATTAAAACTACAATGTAAACTTTTTTGAAATAATTTTTATTTTCAAGTTTTGATAATATTGTGCTTGCAATGGATTCATGCCAATGGTATACATTGCCATTGTTCTCTCTCTTCTTTGATCGTTTTCAATCGACGTTTTTCTTTCTGAATATTAATCATTTTTTGTTGGCATCATATGCTAATTGTTGGATTTCATATGTTCTTTTAAAGCATTCGCTTTTTTAAGCTCAATTTCTTTTTTTTCTTGAATGTATTCTTCCAAAATCACTGTAATTTGTCTAGATGACATACTGTCACTAACATGTTCTTTGTCTTTTTTGTTTCGTTCCTTTTGAGTTTTTTTTTCCATTGGCCTATCGAGGTTGACGTATGTATTGCCTGCAATATTATTTTTTTCTAAATTAATTGAGTCCGAAGTAAAAGAATAAGACATAGCATGACTCAAGTTTTTAGAGTTTTTGAATTTTTTCTTTCCATGGTCCATCATTCACTTCGGATGATACTTCAACTCATGCCAACAATGTAAATATTGAAATGAATGACCCAATAATTTATCGTATAATTATTTTGCTTGAAATATATAAAAAACACAAAAATAATTATGGCATTGTAAAAATATATTAACTAGACAAAAAAATCTAATAATATTATTATATATTGTCTTGCTCAGTGACACTACTTTGTTACATTCCTTCAATTTGGGCGTAGTTCCAACAGAATTTATTTACTTCTAACTGAATTGTGCTCCAACGATGCATAAGAAAATTTTGAGTACGATTAGAAATTATTTATTTATTTTCGTGAAAGTAGTTGTGAATTCTTCCTCAATATGTATATCTTTTTTGTTGATTTTCTTGTACTAGATCAATACTAATATCGAGTCATGCAAATATAAGTAGAATATCTTCCTCAGTTGTGAAATTTCGTGATCCCTGTTGTTTGTTGTGGTTGATTTTTTTTTTAAATTTGAAAACGGCCTGACACGTTCATTACAATATCGGTTGGCTTGATCAAATCTTCACTAAAAATCTCATATCAGTTGAGATCTCAACAAATCTCATATCGCCAACATCCAACCAACAAATTGGGTGAAAATTTCAGTAAATTTCACCAATCAACCAAGCAATCGAAAAATCAAAAAGAATAATTTTAGCAAATCACCAAGAATAGCCGAAGAGGGATGTCGAGAAATCTAGAAATTTTGGCAAACCACCGAGAGAAATTTCAACAAATCAAAAAGGTATCCAAAATAGATGATCAAAGACATAGATTTATAAAAGATTTTCTTTGAAAATTTGAACTCAAATTACTATTCGTAGCCGTTCTGTACAGGAATTTTCAAAAAGAAATTCCCGTTGCAAGCCTTTTCAAATTTTTGTAAAGCTCACTAGAAATGGAGAGCCATTTTTGTCCACCTTAAAATGGCGAGCGATGAAGCGAGCCCATTGAAACATAATTTTCGTATTTTACTCGCTAAGTAGACGAAGAAGTTTCGAATAGCGAAGCCATTGGAGTTACTCTAAGGGTGACTATGGAAAAACACCCCTATCTCTCACTATATATAACACCAACGTATGTAGATATATAAATTATGTGTTTGTATTGTTTTCTTCTAAAATTTTGTACTATTTTAATTAATAAATCTATTAAATTATGAGTGAGACTTGATGCAATCCTACTTGATTTTTTTTAAAAAGTTATTAATACAACAGAATTTTCTCCCCCAAAACTAGCAATAGGTTTTATTATTGAAAACCAATTTCTATTTTGCTTAAAAAAAATTTCCAAAAAATAAAACAACTTAAAAATATATTCCCTAAAAACAGAAGTCAGTTTTAAAAAAGAAAAAAAGTGTTTTTATTTCCCTTAAAGTGGAAGTGTAGGTTTACGTGAATTAATTAAAAATACTAAAAAATTTAAACGAAAAATGAGAATTCTTCATAATATTTTATTTTCAATTTTTATTATTTTAAGGGTAAATTACACTGACCTCGTCTAAGGTTTCTAATAAAAACAGAAACTTCTCAGGTGGTTTCAAAAATATCACTAACCTGCTCTCAGGTTTAATTTTAACATCAAATGGACCCGACCGTTAAAATTTTTAACGGAAAACATCTTCACCACCCTCAAAACCACCCTACACCCCAAAACCACCCACAACCCTAAAACCGCCTCCAAAACCACCTTCACTCCCAAAACCACCCCAACCCCAAAATCGCCTCCAAAACCACCTTCACTCCCAAAACCACCCCCACCCCAAACCCACCGCTGCCACCGCCAACCCCCAGTACGCCACCACCTATGGTGACTTCACCGGCGCCATCTCTGGCCACCACCGTCCACTTTCGGCACGTCTCCTCCATCTCTTGGTATCTCCTTCCTCAATATATATATATATCGAACACATTACAATCTCTTGAGGATCGACTGAATTGAGATCTATTAGGTGGTGTATAAAATTGACATGATCTGGTAGAATGAGATCTGACCATAGGAGTTTCATATGGTGTGGGTTCGGAGCGTATAGAAGATGTACTAGCCCTGTAATGAAATTGAATTTGAACAAATCCATCAGAAAATTAAATGATGGTTTCTGGTTGATCTTGTGTGTGTGTTGAAGATTGAGGTGGCATAATTTGGGAAAAATTTAATGTATTATTATCTTCATTATTAGCTTTTTTTTTGTCATTTCATTTTATAACTCTAGGTGTATATATTTGAGATGTGTTTGGATTTGATTGAAATAATATTGTAGATCCAATGTGTACTATATATATATATATACCCCACACCGTCGCCACTGTGATGACCCAGGAATCTACCACTTGGTTCCGAGACGACGTAGAAATCGACCAGCTGGGAGAAATCGGACAATCGAGAGAGAATCATACGGGCGGCGATGGCTGAGATGAACCGTACAAATTGACGCGCGTAGGAGAGGTTGATTTGTGGAAAGTAGTGGATCGAGACGAGAAGCTCGAGCTCGACGAAGCAAAAGTCGAAGACGAAGAATGTGACGACGGCTTCTGTGACGAAGAGGTTGGTCGGCGGTGGTTTTAGGGTGTAGGCGAGCTCGAACCGTACAGATTGACGTACGTAGGAGAGGTTGGTCGGCAGCGGTGTGAGTTTGGGAGGATGGTTTTGGGGTGTTGGGGAGGTTTTGGGGTAGTTTTGGGGGTAAACGTGGTTTTGGGGGCGATTTTTGGATTGTGAGTGATTTTGGGGTGTATGGTGGTTTTGAGGGTGGTGTTGGAGTGTGGGGTGATTTTGGGGTGGTGAAGATAGTTTTCGTTAAAAATTTTAACGGTTGGGTCCATTTGATGTTAAAATTAAATCTGAGCAAATGTTAGTGATATTTTTGAAATCATATGAGAGGTTTCTATTTTTATCAGAAATCTCATGGAAGGTTAGTGTAATTACCCTTATTTTAATCATCTATCTTAATTTCTAATAAGTCACCTGTGTTCAAATTTATGAGTGAGTTGTGATCGACTTCTCTCTTTTATTGTGATAAGTTACGCTATATTAAGGGCTTGTTTGGAATAGCTTTTAAATTGATTTCTTTTGCAAAAAAGCTAATTTTTAAGTTGCATTATTTGATTTTCAAAAAAAATTAACTAACTTTTTTTTTCAATTTCCTAATCCAATAAAAAAAGCAAATATATATCCCAAACATCTTTTTTTTTTAAACAAAATTATTATAATACCCTTACATAAAAAAGTCAACCCTACTCACACATGCACACAAAAAAAAAATCGTGCCAATATCCCAACATTACAACTTAAAAACTAAATAAAGAACTTTTTAGACATTTCAATAAAAAGCAAAAAAAAAAAAACCTACTACCAAAAATTATTTTAAATACTCTTTTTTTTTTAATTTTATTTTTTTATTAAAAAAATTAAACTTCTTAAAAGTTAAATTTAAAAATTATCCCAAACAAGCACTAAATTAAATTTTACAATATAAAAAATGTATTAATGAAAGAGCCTACAATGGTTCAAGTGCGAATTCTCAAAAAAAAAAAGGTTGCGGAAATGTTTACGCTAAAAGAATATTAAAATAGAGAATCCTAAATATGGAAAGTGAAATTACTTGTTTACTTAAAAGACGTGGATAATTAATAGGGGCTTTCAGCGAAAGATTCAAAAAAATAAGTTTTAACATATAAGGTTTATTAACAAATTATTTAACGCGCAAGATCCAATTGCCTATAATACAGATAAATTTAACACAAATAGATAAATTTATATGTAATGCGTACAGATAAATTTTATCTGTATATTTATACAAGATAAATAAATTTATCTGTGTACCTTACACACATGTGTAAAGTACACAAATAAAATTATCTGTACCTTTCAAAACATATTTAAGGCACACAGATAAATTTATTTACTTGCTTTACATATATGTGTAATTTATCTGTTTGTTTTACACATGTGTGTAAGACACACAGATAAATTTATCTACTTGCTTTACATATATGTGTAATTTATCTGTTTGTTTTACACATGTGTGTAAGACACACAGATAAATTTATCAACGTGCTTTACACGTGTTTTGAAAATGCACAATTTTATTTATACAGATAATTTTATCTATATGTTTTAAAGAATGCACAGGTAAATTTATCTGTTCGAGGATTCAATTGGACCTCACGCGTTAAAACTGGATCTCGCGCGTTAAAAAATATTTTGGTGGATGAAAAATAAAATCGACACTACTTTAAGGATTTAAAACTAATTTTTCGTAATTAATATAGAAAATTGGTGAATAGTCTAAATTTTATAGGCTATTTATTATTTTTTATTTAACATTAAAATTTTTATAAATAAAATTTTTTAACGAATAAAGTTTGTTATTATAAAAATTTTCATGCACAAAGCATTTTTGAGATAAAAATACTTTAGAACAGATAAATTTATCTGTCATCTTTTCAAAATATATATAAAAAACACATATAAATTTATATGTCTTATTAAAAATACGTATAAAAAATACAGATAAATTTATCTGTCTTTTATTAAAAGTACGTGTAAGGAACACATATAAATTTATGTGTTTGCATTATCAGTGTTGATATGTAAACAGATAAATTTAATTTAAGCAGATAAATAAATTTATCTATTTACATATTATATAGGTAAATATTAAATAAAAAAATTTATTTATTTGTTATGAAAAATAAATATTATTTATTTATAAATTATTTTTTAAAAAATTAAAAAATTAAATTTTACGTATTAAAATTTTTATTTATAAAATTTACGCGTTAAAAATTATGTTTTTGAAATCGACTGAAATCCTCTCATTAATACCTCGTAATAAGCCCTAGCCACTCGCATCTCGTCTCGTCTATAAAGAGTATCGTTGCGCCCCCATTCCGTTCACTTCTCATTCGATTTCTTTAGCTTTTTGTAGTTCTTGCGGCTAGGGTTAATACCGGAGCCTACCTCTCGTTCGCGATCTCTCTGGTTCAGGAGGTTGGATCTCTCCTCAGTTGTTGATTAATATCGTGTTTTTTGATTACTTTGATTTGTATTGATATATGTTCAGTTCGATCTGTGTATGGATATGGTCTGCGCTTATTGTTGAATTCTTTGGTTCTTTCTATCGGGATTTTTATCAATTAATCTATTGCGATATGAATCGATGGAAGTATTTGTAATAGATGACTATATCGTTATTATATCTGGGTATTTTGGTGTGTCTCGACCTATGGATCTGTTCTGAATTTTTTTTTGGTATTTTGGTGCGTCTCGACCTTTGGACCTGTTATTAGATAGCAAATTAGTGAAGACTTTCGAAGTCAATTACGTACGCATCATTACTCTTCCCAAAGAAAAATGTAACAGTCACCGCAACTGAAGAAGTTCAAAAGGTTTGCAAATGATTTGTAAATGGTTTTCAAGAACAATGATTTTTGAAAATAGTGGTGCAGTTTTCATGCACACACACACACACACATATATATACACATATATAGCAATGAAAAATCTGTTTTGTTATGTCTAGGAAGAGAGAGAGAAAGAGAGGAAAAACTAACATAATGAAAACCTGTGAACCAAATTGGTGTACACCAGGGGAAAAAATTCTCAAATTACCCCCCATAATGGTGGCAACGGATCACTGCTAGAGGGTTCAGATGTTCAGTTACGGAAAATAAAAAAGTGAAGATAGAGAAATTGGTGAAGCAGTTTTAGTATGCATAGGTGCAGAGATTTACGAAGAGTATGCAGAAATTTACCGGGAGCAAGAGAGATTAAAAAATTTGAAGGATAGATTTTGTCACATTTTCCCTTCCAGTTATTTGTTAGAAAGAGTAGAAGATAAAAGTGTGTAGTTGGATAATTTAGAAATTAATAAAATGGACATAATGAAAAAATTGGGGAGACACCAAACTGATGTTTTCCCTTAATATTTCCCTTAATATATTAGAATAGATAATGTAAGGATGGACATGAATTCTTCATAGAAAAATGCTACTTGCACCTAGCCAGAGTCTTATTCCTTGTATATATAATCGAATTAGGTTTTCCTCCTTCCCATTATACCTCGAACCAAACCAACATCTCTCCAGCTGCCGCTCATCCTCTCTCATTCTCTCCGACTTAGTACAGTGCATTTCTCTCTCATCCGCTGTCCTTTTCAATTTCTAAATACCCTATTCAGTACTGTGCGGTAATCTTTCATCTGTTGTTCTTTTCAATTTCTAAAAACTCAGTTTTTTTGTTATTCGTGATTGTCCTTGAAAGGAGTGGTTTGCATTACCTCATTCGGGGGAAAATTTTTCAACCTCCTAGACTCGATACAAGACAGATGCTTGGTTTTCTCTATCCGATGAGGAGCTCGGGAGGCGCATTGGGTGGAGCTTATCAGCAGATGGCTTTGGGGTATCCGTGTTCACTGTTATACATTCTGTGGATGCCTTTGAAGCAACGAGCCGTGCTTGTGATGGGTTTTGAGCGACAATGTGGCATTTGGTCTGTTCTGTGCCAGATGGTCAGTTTCCTTCCGCTTTGTGGACTTGCTTGGGTCAGGTTCTGCATTGTGGGCACTGTGTGGCTTGAGGTGCTACTCGGGTGTTTGGGTTTCTGCCTGAAGGTCATGGTTGGACGTCTTTGCTATATTGTTGGCTATGTGCTTGCTACCTGCAGTGTGGGGCTTGAAGTGGTATTCTTGCTTTGTATTGTGGGCTTTGTATTGTGGGCTTTGCTTGCATTCTTTCAACGTCATTGAGCCGGCTTTATGTCAGCAGCCTTGCCGGGCTTATCGCATTCTCACTGGCTTGTTCTGGGAACTTGTGTTACTCCGTCGAGTTCGGGGCATTTGTGACTTGGGCTTGTTCAGTGGGTGTGCATCTTTCTCAGGGTTGTTGACTTTTCTATGGGTACGTTCGGAAAATCTATCAAAAAAAATTTTGTGGTCTTGACTCCCGCGTGCAGAGGCACCGTGTGCATGTGCAGTTAAAGAAGAACTGGGTGACAGTGACGGTCACAGTTGTCAGAGGGCAACCACATGGCGGGATGTGCAAAGTTAGGACGTTGATTCGGTGCCAGGTTTAGTGCACCTTGAGTTTGAGTACAGCCAGAGGGCTTGAGTTTGAGCATCAGCCAGAGGGCTTTGTTTCAGAGTGGCCAGAGGGCCTACACAGAATGGTGTTGATGAGGCCATCAACCGTTCGAGTGGGGGAGGGTGTCACCAAGTGCCAACGACAACCCTTTTATGCCGTCAACGCATTCCCCCTTTCCTGTTGGTTAGCACCAGAAGTGGTGGCGCGAGGAGCATCCGCAGGAGTGAGCAATGAGTTGCTCTATAGCTCGGAGGAGCTTGAGTTGAGTTGAGTTGCTCGGAGGAGCCTATTTTGAGCCAGGCGGAGGACCTTCAGAGGAAGGATGAGTTAGCTTTGAGGAGTCACTGAGGAGAAGCTCAGAGGAGCATTTGAGAATCTGCTCGGAGGAGCATGAGGAGCCGCTCAGAGGAGCACTGAGAAAGTTTGATGCCAACGAGTTTGTTCAGAGGAACATCGCCGTGCCCAGAGATGAGATCAGCTCAGAGGAGCTTTGCTGCTGGATCAGAGGATCAGCTCAGAGGAGTTTTGCTGCTGAAACAGAGTTGAAGACGCTCAGAGGAGCAACGGGTACTTGGCCTGATGAGATATGGGTGTTGGTGGCAAGGTCGAAGACCAGCAGCTTTTCAAGCAACCTCAGAGGAGGCAGAGATGGCTTTTGCACGGAGGTGCAACATCAACGAGGACGTTGATGGATTGAGTGGGGGAGAATGTCA
>JAOTRH010064647.1:0-18356 GCA_034768845.1 Heliamphora exappendiculata | reverse complement strand
ACAATGAATCAAACATATTCTTAAATCTTTATGATTTTTTGGACCCTGTTGGGGCTTATGGCTTCGTTTGGCAAATCGGTTAAAATTTGATTTTTTTTTTTTTGGCTTAAAACTTGATTTCTTGCTTTTTATTTATATAAAATAATTTTATATATTTTTTAAAAATATCACAAATTTTTTGATACGTATTTATTTTTTATAAAAATTATATTTTTAAAATTTATTCGTCAAAATTTTTCAAACAAAATATATATTAAATATAAAATTATATATAAATTAATATTAAAAAATTATAACAATCTTTTCTAATTTAAAGCTCCGTTGGCCTAAAATTATCCCTATGAGTCACATAACAAGAGAGAAAGAGAGAAGAGTTCTAGATATTTTGTATTCCATCCTCAATTGTGAAAAAAAGTGAAGTTTGTGTGTTTTTAGTTTTTCATGTTTAGAACATAAAAATTTAGAATACAAAAAGTAGTAACAAACTGATCATCTTTCCAACTACCTGAAGAATGGCGTGGGAACGTGAAGAAGTTTCGTTGGCACGAGTTGGCTCAGTGGTTCGGTTTCGGTTTCCTTGTTGAAGCAATGCCATAACCTGTCAAAATTCCATCAAATATGACTGTAAGCTTTCTTCTAAATATATTATCTACTCGGACATTCAACACTTAAATAAAAATAAAAATATAAACATATGCCGAGCATTTTTAACTAACATTCGTTCACCCACAAAATATTTTTAGGTCCCGTTTGGCAGCTAAAGCTTTCTAGCCTTTTGCCTAAAAACACTCACACACACACACAAAAAAAACTAACGTCACCCATTTGGCAAAAATACAAAAAAAAATCAAAATATCAATTTCTAAAATATTTTTTTCAAACTCTCACCACTGTTCAAATACAAGAATTGGGATATTTGACAAAGTTTCTACTACTAATTTTTTAGTTATAAGTTACAATTTTTTTCAAACACCCACAATTTCTGTTACAATTTGTAATTACTTTTTGTTCTATTCCAATTATAAACTATAATTTTTACCAAATACTCACAATTTCTACTATAAGGTACAATTTATAAACTATTAACAGTAGGATTCCCAAATACCTCCAATATATCATATTCATAACTTATTTACTACTAATATTTTCAGTTAGAAAAATTCAAAATTGTTCAATTTGAAGAGAAAACAAAAAAACTAACATTTTACTTAAACAATCAACTTTAAAAAAAATAGCTTAAAAACTAATTTATCAAACAGTCTACTTTAAACTAAATTTAATTTTTTAGCCAAAAATACAAAAAAAAAGCAAAAGAAAAAAAAAAAGCTCTTAAGCTATCGCCGCCAATTAAAGCCTTAGTCAACTTGAATTTACTATAGAACTATACATAAATATTCATATTGTGTATGAAATGCTTTATAGAACCTTGTAAGCACTATTTATCTTACATATATATATATTAAACAAAAATTGTTGTGTCCCAGTATTTTTACACCCTTAACATGAAAATTTTATGAATTTGACATTTAAAAATATTCCCGCACTCAATACCTATACCCGATTCCATGTAATTAGAGGAGAAAACAAGGAAAAGTTACCTCATCTGTTGAATAAGCTCTGTATTGAGTAAGACCTGCTGCCACGATCCCCTGAAATATTGGCTTCATTAGTTGCTTAAGAAATAATTGTGCAATCCATCCACATTGTTAGACAATTTAGATCAAAACAATTTATGGGGAAATGTTTTATAGTACCGCATCATATGTGATAGAATTATTATTTCATAGTAACAATATTTGCACATTAAACATATTTTGCAACATTTACTAGATAAAATAAGGCCTTTTGATTTGTCTAGTGATTTGTTGCATAATTTTTACCACCACTTAATAACTTATTCATACATTTTGCCATACAATAAATACTCAAAAACATAAATTTTTAACGCGTCCCAAGCGTGT
Organism: Heliamphora exappendiculata; assembly: GCA_034768845.1. Lineage (NCBI taxonomy): Eukaryota > Viridiplantae > Streptophyta > Magnoliopsida > Ericales > Sarraceniaceae > Heliamphora > Heliamphora exappendiculata. The sequence continues at coordinate 16,395 of JAOTRH010064647.1, read as the reverse complement.
CCCAATCTTGCATTTTTTTAAAAAAATCAACCTGTCAGCATATTCATATCGTGTCATTGTCGTGTCGCGTATCCATGCTAAAAAAAATTGTCTTAATGCAAAGAAGCAATACAGAAGCAGAATCAACACAACAAATTGCTGCTGTGCCAAGTTGAAGCATAAGCATACCTGTTTGTCTTCTCTAAGGACTAGTGGCCTTCCAGGGGAAAGCAAATCTCTAACTGTTTCATTGTAGACCTCAAGATAAGATAGATGAACCACATGGTTTCCGTCACAGCTCCTCTGCCTGATCTTGCTGAACAGATCCTTAATTGCCAAAACCATCACCCCGGGACTCTCCACCGTGCCCAACATTGTGTACGTTTTTCCAGCTCCCGTGGCACCATAGCAGAACACCGATCCGTTCCTACCCTCTAAAACTGCTTCAACCAGTTCTGCAGTTCTGGAAAATTCATTATGCACAAACATCCGTCAATTTTTTTGCTTGCAATCTAATGATGCACTATTTTACAGAAAATTAAGTGTTTGAATTGTGCATATTTTGCTAAAGACTGAAATCCCAACAAATTTAGCTTTTAGTTTTATATATCAAGCTCGAACATTTTCTACCAATTTAAGCACTTTAGCTGAGAAATTGGTACCCATTAGTTTCTAAAAACTTTTCCAAGCAATCAAGCTTGAACATGGAATGAAGTGATACATCTGTCAAGTATTTCGTTTGCAATCGAATAATGCACTATTTTACAGAAAATTAAGAGTTTGAATTGTGCATATTTTGCTAAAGACTCAATTCCCAACAAATTTAGCTTTTAGTATTATATATCAAGCTTGGACATTTTCAACCAATTTAAGCACTTTATCTGAGAAATTGGTGCCCATTAGTTTCTTAGAACTTTTCCAAGCAATCAAGCTTGAACATGGAATGAAGTGATACATCTGTCAAATATTTCGTTCGCAATGGAACAATGTACTATTTTACAGAAAACTAAGAGTTTGAATTGTGCATATTTTGCTGAAGACTCAAATCCCCCAAAATTTAGCTTTTAGTATTATATAGAAAGATCAGACATCTTCAACCAATTAAGAACTTTGGCTGAGAAATTGGTACCCATTAGATTCTTAAAACTTATGCAAGCAATCAAGCTTGAGTACATAAAGGGAAAACAGTCAAAACACTGTATAGAAAAAGAGAATTAGGATGCATGGGGCTGTGTTGAATTAAGTGTCATTTTCTAAAAGGAAGACAAGCAACAAACTGTATGAAAGAGATGGTTACTGCTAGTTATATTACACTCTTCCTATTACAAAGCATGACCTATTGAATACTCCATAACATGTCGGTCTCCTCGAATCACGAACAGACATGAACAGACACGGGATTCTCAAAAAAATTTAGTGGTGAATATTAAATTTTCAAAAAAAAATTTGGTGACGAACTTATGTACTTTTAATATATTTGGGTCTAATACTATTACAATAATTAGATTTTTTTCAAACTTAGAGGCAGATGAGAACATCCGCCTCTCTTATATCCGTTTATGTTTAGAATGGCAACCCAACTTGAAAGCATTAGAAGTGAGGTGCTAAGGAACACAATAGGAGCAGCACAATTATGCTGTTTGGTTAAACTTCTCCCGGCAATTTATAAATTGTAGTTTGTAATAGAAGTTATGAGTATTTAATAAAAATTATAATTTATAATTAAAATTTTTAAAAATTAATTATTCATTATAACAGAAATTATGAGTGTTTGAAAAAATTTATAACTTATAATTAAAATTAATAACAAAAAGTTAAAAGTTACTAGCAGTAGCATTTTCAAACACCTCAAATATTCCATTTTTAATTTTTTGTTGTCATTTTCAAGTAGACTAGGTCCGATTTGGGCCCAATATTAAATTTTTTTTTTTTTAATCTTTTAATTAGATTTTTTTTACTTTTTCGAGCCATCTAGATGAGACAAATAAAAAAAGTTACAAATATTGATCAAACAAATTAAAAAAAAATTCACTAAAAATAAAAATAAATATTATAAAATTTAACTTATTTACTTATTTTTATTTTTAGTGACCTGACACTTGTGTTTGGATTATTTTTTTTTCTTTTAGGCTTTTTAGTTTTTGTTTTTATAAAAAAAATATATGTAAAAATTTGTAAAATAAGCTAACTAAGATCAAACAAATGAACTTTTTAAGAAATTTTAAGCAAAAAAATCTCTCAATAGAGCTAAGCCAAACATAAGGCAATTTATTGGCTTACCCCAACAGATAATTGTATTATTTTAGAATCTTCTTTCTGAATAAAATTCAAACAACTTAAGAACAGAACAAAAAGATTAGATTTTTTTTTTCCCAAACTCACGTCGTTGAATAAACCTCCTGCTGAGTAGTCGATTCCGGGAACGACGCATCAAAGGTGAAATGGCGCCCACGAAGCCTCTTCAGCCGGAGATAGTCGTTCTCCGTCGCCAGCTCCGTCAGATAAACGTCTCGCCGATTTACAATCCGAACGCAACACCGCGATCCAACTTCTCTCTCCTTCTTCGCCATTGGCCTGAGCCTCACAAAAACCAGAATCCGACCACCACCGCCACCGCCACCTCTTCCCTGCTTCTCCCCAATCGTCTCCATTTCTTGCACATTCTTGGTCCCACATTGTCCCACCGCCGCCGCCGAGCTCCCCATCGAGAGCTTCCTCGCCACGGTGGTCGAAACTGTCGCTTTCCTCGGACACGAAAACCCAACAATCCTACCGCCACAAGCCGCCGACGTCGCCACGTTCTCCTTGGCGTCCGCCATTGGAGGCTGAGGCAAAACGTAAGTTCTTGTGACTGTGGAGTTAGGCATTGCGTTTTCTCTCATCACGTTCGTCTCCTTCCTCCTCTCCTCCTCCGCATCTTCTCTCTTCCCGGAACTGAGGAGGTCGACGCTCGGATGCGTCGAGAACCGCGGCGGCGGGTTCTTGAGAGCTGCGGAGGCTTGTTTTTGCTGCTCGTACAAGAGGGTAAGCGCCTTCATCTTTTCTTTCAAGCCATGATGTGGATTTCTCAGATGGGTCTCTTCCTGATCTGTCCTCAATCTACCTCTGGATTCTTGATTGGGACCATTCTGTTCTGATCTGGTGTTGATCTGAGACCTAGTTGATACAGGCATTCTCTATTCAAATCACACTATCCAAACATGCCCTAGTGATTTTTTTCTTGGAAACCCAGTTCCTGAAACCGATTGAACTGCAGTGAAATTCAAATCTTCCGCTGGAAAAAGCCAAATCTTCGCCAGAAAATGAAAATTTCTCGCTGGAAATGCAATAAAACAGAGAGTGTCTAGTAGAGCAGAGGAAAAAGCTAAAGAGAGGATTGGAAGCTTGAACAAATAAGTGGAAATGAAGGATAGAGGGGAAAGAAAGATCAAGATTTTGTGTGATTTAGGGAGTTTCTTTTTTTTTCTGGAGGGATTTGAGCCGTTGATTTGAATGAAATGGACGGAGGGTAGTAAAGCGGGGAAGGTAAATATTTGAAGGCTATTGATATGAACAGTCCTTCTTTTGCTTTTTGTACTCCACATTTCGTTAATATAGAAATGTCCAACAATTTAGGAGTATGAAAGTGAAGTGGTGAAAGTAAAATCTGTATTGCCAATACTGGATGGCCTTTTTTGAATTTTTTGAATGGCATACGTAACGGTCAAATGCGTTAAACTCCAAACGGTCAGTTATCAAAATCCGTGGGGCCCATTTCATAATTTTCCGAAAGCAAGGGCAGTCGCCACTTTTTTTTCATAAAGCGTATGTATTGTGGGCCTGAGCTATATCATCATCCATGCACACCAATACAATCTCGGTAGATCAAACGGTTTTGGTCACTTCATCAGATATGGTCAACGAACCTTATAGTTTAGATTGACGGAACCGTCAGATGAGCGCTTATTTAGGCCTGGATTGAATTTTTTTTTTTAAATGCAAAAAAGCGTCGACCATTTAACAAAAAAAATTAGACCCACAAGACCTTCTATTAAAGGTGTAATTTGGGCCCGGTCCGACTCGGTCGTGGACCAGACGGGTCAAGTCTGGCTCGGACCTGACGGACTCCTGCCAAATTAAAGACCGGGCCGAGTCGGCCTTTTTTGTCAGGAGTTTAGCCCAAGCCGTAAGACTAAAGAGGTCGGGTTGTCTACGGGCCCGAGCCTATGGACGGGTTTCTGGGCAGGCCTGACTGGGTCGGCTTGTTTTTTTGATTTTTTGATTTTTTTTTTCAAAATTTATTATATAATATAAGTTTATTATATTCTATAAACTTACAATTTTTTTGGTATTCAAATTTATTATGTTAGATAATTTTATTATTATAAGTTTATTATATTATATAAACTTATAAATTTTTTGTATTCAAGTTTATTATATTATATAAATTTATTATATTATATAAAGTTATAAATTTTTTTTTATTGTATTCAAATTTATTATATTATATAAGTGTATTAATCAATTAAATGAAGTAAACTTGAACAATGGAAATAATAAAATGCGGTATAAATTTTATTAATCAAAAATTAAATGTAAACAATTTTACACATTGTAAGTGTATTGTACATATTAAAAAAAATAGAAAAATTACATCACTATAGGTCAAGTACATCACAACTATGTTGGCACATATAACCCTAATAATTATTTGTATTATTCTCCACGTAAAATACATAACAAATAAAATGTAAAATTATAAATATAAAGCAAGAAAATTTACATATACAACAAATAATTTAAAAAATCAGTCTGACCCTGATAATTCTTCAGGCATTCCAGACGTAATAGACTCTATGTTTGCTTCGAGTCTTTCTTTCTCGTCCACTTCTTGACACATCTTCGATGCGTAAAGTGTGTCTCGTGTAATCATCAATACTTGAACTATCTCCGGAGTGAACCTTGATCTGTAGTCGTTCAGCACTCGTCCACTTGCACTGAAAGCTTACTCCGAAACAACTGTATAAACAGGAATAGCAAGTACATCGCGAGCTATCGCGGCTAATACTGGCCACGACTACTCGTGTTGTTTCCAATAATCTAAATTATTAAAATTATTTTCATCTATAGTTTCTACAGCATCAAAATAACGTTGGAATTCTGTAATAGAACTCTCATGAACCTCAGAAAGTCGTCTATTTTTTATGATAGATCAATCATCGTTACGATTTTGAAATGAAGTACTTGATCTATGGGGTTGTGTTGATTGCGGTATTATTTGTGTTTTATATTCATCATATAAATATTTAAGTGTTTCATTTATAATTTCATGTTAGTTTATATTATCATAAATATTTTTTTTAAAATATTGTAAACTAATATTTTTACTTCTACGATTTAGTATGCAGGTTATTCCAAAAATATGTAATATTTTATTATAATATTTATCAAATTTATTTTTCATACTAAATATCATTTGATAATAATTTAGATTGAATAAAAATTCATCAAATACTGTGCTAATTTATTTTAATTGCAGTAAAACTAATGGAGTAGTAGGAGTGTAAATAAAAAATAATAATTTTGTTGCTTGATCAAAAACTTTATAAAATTTTTTATATACATTTAAATTCTTCAAATCACTAAGCATTGGTAGTTCAAAATTAATGTCAGTATTTATTTTATAAAATAAATTAATTACTTTTCTTTATTTTATTGCTAGTTATAACATTTGATATGTCGAGTTCCATCTAGTATCTACATCATGTTGTAATATTTTCTATTTCATATTTTTCTATACAAATCAACTCTTTTACCACTACTATTTATACATCTTACTGCTAACCTAACTCTTTGAAGAGACTCATTGTGATATTTAAATCCTTCTTTTACAATTAAATTTAAAATATGTGCGGAACAACAAATATGAAATAAAGAACCAGATAATGAAAACTGTAAATGATGTTTTAAATAATTAACACGTTCATTATTATAAGAAGTATTATCTAAAGTAATAGAAAATATTTTATTTGCAATACCCGACCCAACGTACCTAATTCTTGCCTAATAACATAATCTATTAATTGACCAGTAAAGGAAAATTCTATAATTTTAAATGAAAATTTTTTTTTATATAAATTTCAATTATTATCTACAAAATGTGCTGTATAAATTTCAATCATTATCTACAAAAATCTTTTATATAAATTTCAATCATTATCTACAAAATCTTTTATATAAATTTCAATCATTATCTACAAAATCTTTTATATGAAGTTAAATTAATTTTTTCTTTTAAATTTGTAAATAAATCTATTAACTCGATTTTAATTTTTTCAAATCTACTTAAAACTTTATTTCTTGTAGTATTTCTAGAAAAAAAATGTTGAAATTACATAACAAATTCAGTTTGTATCATTTCTTCAAATGTCGATTATTCACTCATTAAAAATAATTATTTTTGTTTTACTATATAATTAATAACAGAATTTTGTGTGAGAGTTTGTTCCCACAAAAAAATTTATAATATTACCAGTTGAATCCCTACCTATTTGCATTTGTGAAGTGACATTAAAAGATAAATTTTTACGGTGAATATCAGTATGTCTACGTAAGTGGCTAGTGTCACTCGATGTGTGACTCGAAAGTAATTTATTACAAACTTTACACTTTGCTTTAATAGTAACGGTGCCATCATTATTTTTTTCAAAATTTTTTTTAAAATATTCCCACACATTTGAAACTTTTTTACTAGATGAACTTATAGATACAGATGCAGATGCAGATGAAGCAGTAGGTGAAATAGAAACAGGGGGAGTGGGATTAGAACCAGTAGGAAAATATAAAAATATTTCTTTCTTCATTAATGGAAAAAATATTTGGATCCAACGATTTTTCTAAAAAAATTATTAAACTTTAAATCAACAAATAAATTAATTTTTTTAGAGACTAGAATTTAAATTGTAATAAATTAATTAATAAATTATAGATTAAATTAGATACTAGAATTTAAATTATAACAAATAAATTAATAAATTAGATACTATAATTTAAATTAAACAAATAAATTAATAAACTAGAGAATAAATTAGAGACTATAATTTAAATTCTAACACATAAATTAATAAATTAGATACTAGAATTTAAATTGTAACAAATTAATTAATTTTTTAGAGAATAGAGATTAAAATTTAAAAAAATTGAAAATGAAATAGAATTTAAGTAGAATTTACAAAAATTTAATAAAATTGCAAAAAATTAAATTGCAACAAATAAATTAAATTGTAAAAAATAAAGCAAATCGAATTAAAAACTCCGATCTTTAATCTTGATCTCGATCGATTGATGTTTTGATCTTAATCTCGATTCTTGATTTCTACTCATTGATTCGCCAACAATTGTCCCGAACCCGAATATTACCGAATCTGAATATCACCAAGTAATTAGAGAAAAAAATTAAAGAGAAAAGAGTTGTTTGGATAATTGGATATGAAAAAAATGAAATTGAGGCTCCCTATTTATAGGAAAAATTTGTATTAAAAAAAAATTAGCCGTTGGCCAGACCTGGGCCGAGCCGGGCCCAACGGTCAAACAATCCCATCCGTTGATTTTTAAAAAAACTTAATCCGGGCCGTTAAATTGCAAAACTAGCCGTTTGAGGGGTAGAGGGCCGGGCGGGCCGGGCCCAATGGCTAGCCCGGACCCAGGCTTGAGCCGGGCCTTTGGGCGAGCGGGCTTCGAGCCTTTTTGGGCGAGCCGGCTTGGCGAGGGCCCGGCCACGGGCCAGGTTTCAATAATGACGTGCTTCGGCCGAATTTCGAGCCTCCATCAGGTTTCAGGCTATTTTTACACCCCAACCTTCTATTAATACATATATAATTTTTTAGAATAAAAACACACACTGTACAAATAAATTTATATATTTTATTGTAAGCATGTATAAAAATTACAAATAAATTTATCTGTCTTATTATAAGCACACGTATAAACAGCACAGATAAATTTATCTGTACTTTCAAAATATATATAAAGAATACAAATAAATTTATCTGACTTATTGAAAACACGTGTAAGGTGTTATGACTGAATAGATAAATTTATCTGTATTGTTGTAAACACGTACAAAAAATACAGATAAATTTTTCTATATTTTTTCAAAATAAATATAAAACAACACAGATAAATTTATTTATTTTTTATTAAAAGCACGCATAAAAAACACAGATAAACTTATCTGTTCTATTAAAAGTACGTATAAATAATACAATAAATTTATTTATTTGCATATTAAACAGATGAATAAAAAATATATAAATTTATCTGTTGCTTGGTATTTTTTGAAGAAATCACGCAATTGGATCTTACGCGTTAAATTTTTTGTTTATAAATATCGTGTGTTAAAATTTATTATTTTGAACATTTGGCTGAAATTCTCAATATTCTATTTAAACTCTTAGCACTATTAAAATACAATAATATGATTTAAAATAAAACTATATACACCTCCTCGGTGCATTGCCTGGTGCATCGCCTGGTGCATCGCCTTCCCATAGACGCATTTGGTTTGAAAATTGTGATTATTTATTAAGTTTTTTTATTTATTTTGGACTCATTTTAATAAAAAAATAAAAACTTACAAAATGTAAAAAATTTGATCAAATGATGATACTTTTTTTATTAAATATAAAAAAAGTCAATAAATTTTAATTTAGCATATGTAAATAACAAAATTTATTGTACCACATAAATTGAGCTTATGAGCTTAAGGTTTAGGGTTTAGGGTTTAGGGTTTAAGATTTAGAGTTTAGAGTTTATAATTTATGGTTTAAAATTTAGGATTTAGGGTTTTAAATATAAATTTTTTATATTTAATAAAAAATTTATCATCATTTGATCAAATTTTTTATATTTTTTAAACTTTTCTCGTTTTTAGTAAAATTTATTATTTTTTGATTTTTTACTTTTTATTTTTTATTAAAATGAGTCTAAAATAAATAGAAAAAACTTAATGAATAATCACAATTTTCAAACCAAATGTGTCTATGAGAAAATGGAGCACCAGGCGGTGTACTTAGCTAAAATTATTCATAACTTATTTACTATTACTACTAACTATATTAATTATTAATAACAAATGTATAGAATGCTAAAATTTTTCACTTTGAACAAAAAGTAAAAAATTAAGTTTTTATTTAAATAACTAATTTCAAAAAAATTAGCTTAAAAGCTGTTACCAAATGACTTATTTTGAACCTAATTTAATTTTTTAATTAAAAATAAAAAAATAAGAAAAAACTAATTTTTAAACTAGTTTGCAATTTGGGCCTTTGTTTAGCTTTTTTTTTTATACGATTTTCTTTTGTTTTACGTAATTTTTTAAAATATAAGTCCAAATTGTATTTTTTTGGATTCTCCCGAAAAAGCAAAAAGTAAATTTTTGTTTTATGAAAATCTTTAAAAAAAATTCATATATGACAAAAATAAAAAGTCAACTTAACAAACTTTTTAATATTTTTTTTAATATTTTTATTTTTAATGAATTTTTGTTAAAAATTGGCCCGAAAGGACATATTTTTTAAATTCCATTCATCACAAGATATTAAAAAAATAAAAAATTTATATCAAAATATAAAAAAATTAAAAATGATAAAAAAATAAATTTGAAAATATATCATTCCGATTTTATGAAGAAAAAAAAATATAAAATTTATAAAAAATAATTATTTCGATTTTATGATCCATCTGAAACTTTAAAGAGTTTCAGTATGCTGTTTTGAATGAGTTTCTTATTTTCAAATTGCATCAGGAGACCGCAGCTTTTCTGATTTGGCTTGGAAACCGCTGCTTCAAGCTTATCACTGAAAGTTGCTCCACTTAGAAAACCGAAACAGCTTGTGATTGTTCTTCTGGAATTGCCGCAGCCATTAGGGTGCGTTTGGCGTTTGCGAAACAGTTTTTGTAAAACCATGGCACTGTTTTAAATTCGAATTTTTCGCCCAAATATGCAGCACAGTCTTTGGCTGCTTGCTGGACTTTGTTGGCCTTGAAAACAGCACCGAACAATGCTTTGATCAGTGCTTGAGATTTGGCTGCCGTTTGGGAAAAAATTGCTTCACTGTTGCGCTACTGTGTGCCGTCTTTGGAAAAATAGCGCCTGGTGATTGGCGGTTTGGAAAAGCTGCTGCGCCTTAGGGCACTGTTTGGTGCTTGAATCGGTACCAAACCACTGCTGTTTTGCTTTTGTTTGGACAATCCACTGATGCTAAACAGCTTAGCCACGCTTGGAAAATCGCACAGCGCCTACCCTTTGTGAATTGCTAAGACGGAAAGCAGCTTGCTGTTTGGGAATCCGGCGGTTTGCTTTTGTCGGCGGCTTGCTGCTGCGGTTTGATTTGAGAATCTTTAGCTTGTCAATCGGGAATCCGGCGGTTTGATTTTGTCACGGGTTTTATTTTGATCGTTCAACATCCGATCTAAAAAAAACTGTGGTGGCACGGGAATTCGGCGGTTTGCTTTTGTCGGCGTTCTAAACTCCATCTTTTACATCGAAACTTATGTCCCATAGACTCACATCCGATTTAAAAATAATTAATCTATTACGGGCAACTCATGTGATTAAAAAAATTAATTAAATCATCATTCACGCATTCAATCAAATATGAAAATAAAATATGATCATAAAATCGAAGTTTAGAACGCCTGTAAAACAAAGTTAGCACAGTTCTAAATCTCCCCGATCCCAATAAATCGTAAACAAAAAACAAAACAGCTCTGATACCAATTTGTTGGAGGCAATACTGTCAAGATCATTATTTTTGCAAAACAATTTTCGGTAAAAATTAACTAGACGGGCAAACGCCGAAATGGGCTCCAGATAAAGCTTTTGACGAAGAACGACAAAAAATAAACTCGTGCAACCAAAGTTAATTTAGAAGAATACATCTTCTCGATCTAATCTTCAACTATGACTTGATTCCGAGTTGAAACTCCAGTCAGATCTTCTACTGTATTCTTTTACGCGATTCTCGAACGTAGTGTAGACTACGATCCTCCAAAAACTCGTACCGGCAGAATCTCGATATATTTAAGTCTTGAAAGACAAAAATAATATCATATATGATATATGAGATATGAACTATCAAAATCAAACTAATTCATCCTACCCGCGTATATATAAGGCCACAGCAGGGACCTGGAGAGTAATTATGAGTTAGACTTCCGATAGAATACAGACACCTACTAGAGGTTTATGCAATTATGGAAAGACATGCAGCGATTTCTATAATTTTTATAAAACACTGAATTACAGTCCACACCACTAAAGAACTATAATTGTACTCTGACGCATAATCTCATGACCTTCTTGCATTGAGCTCCTGTTATTAAATGCTTACTATTTCTCACCACGTTAAGATTCTCGATACATGCCAATTAAATTTAATTACTAACAATTTAATTTAATCAGTATCTTGATATCCGTTAATCCCTTTCGCTTAACTTATTTAACCGTCGAATAATTAAATCCACCTGCAGGGTTTGGCCCGATCAAAACTTATAAGTATCCTTAAGTGAGTATCGTCAATCCTGATCATTCGGGACGTGAATTACATCAATAATTAATATTTGTCATATAAATAATACTGCTATCCAGCTCACCGGGAATATAGACCCATATAAGATCGTACCTTCTAATGAATCAAAACAACGAATATTAAATATATGCAAATCAATAATTATTTTAAGATTAAGAGGATAAGTACTATTCATAATAATCTTGGGGTATAAATTAATTTATATAGTCAGTAGTCAATACAAAATTAATTACCTCAAATGTCCCGTTCAATACACACAAAGTGTACTGGCACAGAGAGTCGGCACAATAGACGACGCTATTATTTGTTCCCCGTAATCAAGGCAGGCCTATTAAAACTCTGTGCTAGAATTGTACCGATAGTATGTCCATTTTCATCTAAACTGCGAATATAAAACTTATATTCTGCAATAACCTAAAATCTGATCTTCTATGTGTAAGCTGTACTCTACACACCAGATTAAATACTGTACTTGGGTATCCATGCATAACAAAAAAATGATATACATACATTGCTCAGAAATATTCTCATATAATGAAAAATTAATTTTATTGAAATAAAATTGAATACTAAAAGTATAATTTTCAATATACTAACCATAACACTAGTAACCATTAGGAAGTTAACATTTTATATTCGTAACCAATTACCACAAAATCAAACAAATCCACCATAAATTTAAGCTAGGTTTTGATAAGACTCCACAAATTTAAGGGTTTCAAGATATTTTTATGAAAATCAACCCATATCATAACTAAGCATCATAGTTAGTTAAAATCCTACCTCTTAGAAACCAAAATTATCAAAACTTGAAACCCTAGCTTCAAGACCCAAAGTTGGACCTCCACTAAACAAAATTTTGGTTCAATGTACATGAAGCTCTCGTCGACTAGTGCTTGAATCCCGAACGACGTCACCTAATTTCGAGTGTAAGGGGTCTGATTTTTTGAGAGAAGGTAGGGAACCTAACTTTATCTTCTCATTAACGAAGGAAAGGGGAAAAGAAAAAAAAAATGGTGAAGAAGAAGATGAGGTACCCAATGGGTAGGGTTTCCCCCAATATTTATTATTTTTTATTGCCAAAAGTCTCTTGTGTGTCGCACCAATTAAATACATAAATACACATATAATTATTTGTAAATTCACATTATTTAATCAATCTTTTTTGCTTAAATTAAATACAAATCAAATTATTCAATTGTGTTTTTTTTACATCATGAAATTAATCCCAATTTAATTTTTATTTTGGGGCCTCTACATATACCAACTACATACTAAACACCATATTTATTATCAAAAATCATCTCCACTGCATTAATTACGTTAATAAAATTAATTAAAAATATACCAGGTCTCCACAATACCACTCTCCATCACCACTGTTATCACCACCACTGCTACTGCTGCTGCCGCCAATGTTGCCGCCGTCGCCACCACCACCACCACCACCCTCGCCACCACCACGTATCACTGTGCCACCACTACCACCAGCACCACCAAAGAAGACATTTTGCTTACAAATTTCAAAAATGAGACATTTTGCCTACAACTTACCAAATGAGATATTTTGTCTACGAATTTCACAAATAAGACAATTTTCCTACAAACTTGATAAATGAGACATTTAGCCTACGAAATTAACAAATATTTCATTTTCAATACATGACTACGTAAAATGTCTTATTTTGCTAATGAGATATTTAGTCTACGAACTTGACAAATGAGACATTTTGTGCAAATGTTTCATATCGTTTTAGCACTAAATGTCTAACATTCACTGTTTGGCTTTATTTACGCATTTCATCAAACACCTTACGTACAACTTTAATCAAAACACACACAAAAAAACACACACACACACACATAAAGAAACAAAGAGGGAAAGGGAGAGAAAGGAGATCAAACCACCACCACGATGCCGCCATCACCACCACCCTGTCGCCTTCATCTGTCGTCGTCGTCATCTCCGTTCATTGCCATCTCCTCCGCCGTCGACTCCTTTTGTCTCCGAACCAGATCTGTGCGGGCGCAAGAGAGAGAGAGAGAGAGAAATTAGAGCATATTTGTCTATATGATATATTAATTTTTAAAAAAGGAGCCTAATGGAATATTACAAATGTGGTTAGGATTTAGTGGAATACAAGCCCCCAAATGAGACTTCTAATTAATTATTTTAATATTTTACAGTAAAATATTTTACCTATTTTTCACAATTCAGTTAATAAAACGTAAGTAAAATAACTTTTTTAAGTAAAAAACTTTACATCATAAGAAAAGATTATTTTTCTTTAAATAAATTGATAAGTTGTCTTCCTTTTTTCAAGAGACATGTCTCGAGTCTAACTATATATTCCCAGTGTTTGTAACTTTTTTGGTCTTTGTTTAATACGTAGACACATAAGTCAACAACGGTGATGATTACTATTTGGGATAATTTTTTTTTTTAAGGCTTATGTATGTGGTTTTTTTTTTTAGTGACTTTTTTTTCAAAAAGTTGATGAACAATCTAATTTATAGGTCATTTACTGTTTTTCATCCCGCATAATATTTCTTAACGAGCAAGGTTAATACTCATAAAAGCTCTAACGCGTAAAATTCCCTATTGATACATGTATGATTTTTTAGGACAAAAATACCATCTGTACAGATAAATTTATCTGCCTTATTGTAAATATGCATATAAAAAATACAGATAAATTTATCTGTACCTTTCAAAACATATATAAAGAATACAGATAAATTTATCTGTCTTATTGAAAGCGCGTGTAAGATGTTATGACTGAACAGATAAGTTAATCTGTCTTATTGTAAGCATATATAAAGAATACTGATAAATTTATTTGTACTTTTTTAAAACATGTATAAAGAATACAGATAACTTTATGTATCTTATTGAAAGTACGTATAAAGATCATATATATATTTATCTGTTTGCATTATCTATGTTGATATGCAAACAGATAAATTTATTTGTTATGCATAAATTTATCTGTTTGTTATGCAAAACAGGTGAATATCTTATAGATAAATTTATTTATTTATTTTACATAATAGATAAATTTATCTATTTGTTGGGTTTTTTTTAAAAAAAGCATGCAGTTAGACCTTGTACGTTGAAGTTTTTGTTTATGGATCTAGCCCATTAAAATTTTTTTTTTTGGATATTTGACTGAAAATACGTTAATTTAACCAATTATACTTTTTAGTGAAATAAAAAAATATTTAATATAAGACCAAAAAAGCCTTAAAAAGTGAATTTTAAAGATTTTTTTGTCTTTAGTGAAATCTTTGACGTTTTTCTTATAAAAGAAGTTCAAAAAAGATAAAAATAAATCAAATTTAATATTACTTATTTTTGCATTTAGTAAACTATTTTCAATTTTTAATCATGCTTTTTTACTTATTCGGGTAATCTCATCAAAACAATTTAAATAAGTAAAAAAAATTAATTAAAGGATAAAAAAATTCAAAAAAATGAAAATAAGCAAAATCTTTAAAATTTAACCCAAATAGGGCCATTATTCTATTTATCACAAATCACAATGATGGTTTCGTTTGACAATTGGTTTCAAGCTGGTTTTTACTTAATTCCTTTTATAATTATTGAAAATAATAATAAATAAATAATATTTTCTCCACGTATATAGTGATTTTAATAATCTTTTCTCTATGCATGTAGTGATTTAAAACTACTCGATTCGTCAAATAATTTTTTACTTATTTAATTCACAATCGAAAACTGTATAACATTTTTTTTTAGTTAATAAAAAATGGGAGAAAAACATCAGTGGTGGAAGAGATACAAAGAGCGACCACTTGCCAAGAGAATTTGGATGAGCCTATTCTACTCCACCCTGTGGTCTATGTGGGTAACCAAAAACAACTTAATCTTCGACCAGCAAGTGGCTTCCATTGGTAAAGTGGTTGAGGAGGCAAAGCTTAAAACAGCAATTTGGGTTCATGCTTCTATAGATCAGGATAGCTTTACAATCAATGATCTTATATATAATATCGAGGCCGTCAAGTCTATGAAGTTGTGCAGTAGAAAAAGCTTGTAATTTTTGTTTTTTCTTTTTGCCAAGACTCCATATAGTTGGTACCTCTTTTGCTTCATGGTTTGTTGGCTCCCAACTGTACTTGCTTAGGTGGTGGTGGGGCTTGTAATATGATAACCTGCCCTCTACTATTCTCGTCTTAGTGGAAATAATACTCTTTATTTACTGTTCCAAAAAAAAAACTTATATCTTCAATTAAGTTGGGTTAACAATGGAGTTCAATGCCACCTTTTTATGAACCCAACTAAAACGAGGAAAGAAAAAAAAAACCCGAATTAAGAAAAGATTCTGAAAAATCTAATAATGCAACATACATTATCTAAATTATTATATGAATTAGTGCATTCTTCAATCTTAGCGGTAGGCCAATGCAACGGAAGTAAAAAATAATAAGAGTAAATTACACTTATCTCTCTTGAGATTTTGGTCAAATACAGTCAATTTCACATTTTTGGACAAATTACACTAACGTTCTTTATAGGCTGAAATATTATTACATACTAACCCAAACTATTAGGGTTCCGTCCATGGCCGTTTGTGTCATTAATTACATGAAATTTTATTCCCATTTTGCCTCTCAAATGTAGCAGCTATCAAATTTGTTTCTTCTTTTTTTTTTCTTTTTATAAAGTTTATAAAATGATAATTTTTCGGTTTGAATTTGCCAAAGTAATTTACCAGCGATCGAAGCCACTGACTAGCTGCGTTAGGTCGTCAAAATGATAATGAACGTTGTCGATCGAGAAATAATAGTGTGCACAGTGATATCTGTGTGTATACAGTTATTAAAA